>CM060961.1:152407740-152447740 GCA_030765045.1 Tenodera sinensis | reverse complement strand
ACTGTCATTATTTAGTTGTTTTAGTGATGTTATGGAAAGAGTATGAAATTTCTAATATAACGACCTGGTTTTTAAACATCCAAGTGTGGAGTAATTTTCTTCTATCCACCTTGTACTTCGACGAAATGTGTAATGTAACTGTTTGTGCAACCATTTATCTGGATTAACATAAGTATGCAGTAAAAGTAAGACTTCGCAAAAATAGCGTGTAGAGCTAAATAAATGATACCATGTGAATGAAACGCATCACTTTCAGTTTAGGTGCCAGGATTAACTTTAGAAATCTCAGGAATGGTCTCTACCACCTTTTTCTGTGTACGTTAACTTTTCCATCATTTCTGTCATTTTTGACATCCCCTGCTCTCAATGGAGCAGCTTCAGCTGCCCTCTCAAAAATCTCATTTATAAAAAGCATGTCTATTGTTAACCTCCTTTCTTACTGGACTCTTCGGGACTCACAGCTGTTTGGATACTGTTACTTGCACATTGAATTTCAAAAGTCCATACGTCAGACAATTTCACTACTTGTATGGGTTATTTAAAAAGTCGCTTTAAACTTTAAAACATATATGTATGATAATATTCCACCTATGTAGTTATAATAAAAATGACACCATCATGTGCATATTAAATTGTTCTTTTTGCTGCATATATTACAAGCAGAATTAATTAAAACCTAATTTAGTTATACATCTTAAAATGCAAGCCAGTGTTTTAGCACGGTGGTGCTAATGGAGGGGGTTTAACTCACCCCCTTGTTTTGTTCTTTGATTTACCTACCGTCCAAGGAGGTTCTATTTTCCTAGCAATGTATCACCGTAAAGTCCCACTATCTGAAACACACGATGGTGAAGGGGGCAAGAGAGAATAATACCGCGGGTCACAAATTGGCATCCATATCTAGCTTTAAACGTTAAGCTACATCTAGTCCAGTACCATTAAAAAACAAAATTAGCTTCTACTGAAGTTAACGGAATTACAGCATAGCATTTAATGTCTTATATTTGGGTCAAGCAATTAGCTTAAAAGAAAAAGGGAACAAAGAAACTCAAAGAATAAGTCAAGCTTGGGGGAAATTCTTCTTCTTCTTCTTCTTTACCTGATTACCCTTCCCATATAGAAATTACACCCCTATGACTTACAAGCCAGTGCTTGGAGTCAGACGCCTGTCGGGGAACACAGAAATCTATGGACCGGGCAGAGTGAACACCTGTAAGCGGGTGATCAGCCAAGTACCAGGTATGAGGGTCAGAAGAGAATGATATGAAATGCAAGCGAAATTGATGATTGGAAAGGTGATAATGGAGCAATTGGTGGAACGAATGGCGAGGGAAACAGGAGAATCCGTCATGACACCACTTCGTCCACCACGAATACCACATGCGGGTCCCTGGGAATGGCTATACAAAGACATTAACATTCAATTAAGACTGGAAACCTTACGAACCTGTATCATATAGGTGCTAACATATGGTAGCCAAACACGGACACTAACAATACAGCAAGAACAGAAGATACAAATATGCCAGTGCAAGAGGGAGAGAATGATCTTGTAAATTAAACTACAAGACAAGGACGTTGTGGGACCCAAGAAGAGGGAAAAGAAGGGAGTCCATCAGGAAGGAGATGGACACAGGACTTCGCGGAAGTGGACACGACTAGCGAGAAACAGGAAAGACGGGAAAATTACAACTTTAAATTTAAAGCAAAACGGTAACAGAACTTAGAACTGAAACAGTGGCGTGAAGTGAAAAGACTGGAAATCAGAGCTAGGCACACGTGGGTAAAATTGAGCTAACCCTGCTGGGAGTAGGAGGCCCTTGCCTACAGAGGATTTTGTGGCTTTTCTTATTCTTATTTAATGTCTGAAGGAACACTCCATTCCATTTTACACTTGCGCAAAGCAAAACCAAATTAGTAACTAATTATCCATAGGCACTTTTCCTCATCCTAACCATTACAATCCGCAAATTTCTATCCGTTCGCCTTTCGGTTGCTAAGTTAATTTAGATGAGTATTGATGGCTTAACAAAACTACAGGAACCGAGTGCTTACGACAACGATAAGAAAGATGCTGGATGGATTGCTATACTCAAGGTCACAGAAAGAATGGTGCACTACATATAAAAGTAGTTCCGACATATTCTAAATATTTACTGTATCAATGCTGCATCCAATTCTTCTAGTAAAGTGAAACGTTTGTGTTTTTCTTACTCCCAATAAAACATCTATAACCCTTTGAACATTAAATCCCTTTAAAACTCCTATATTATGATTACGGCTCGAAGTTTTAGGTGCTAAAAACTTGGAAAATATTTATTGTTATGTGCTAAAAATGTAAAAAAATTGTACTAAAATAAAAAAAATATTTTTAAGATCTGAGTAGCCGAACTAACATAAACGCACGTGGTACTCACCAGACATTATTCCTGGAAGGGATCATCAAGTACATTATACGACCACATGATATCTGTTAAAGAGCAAGGCCAGACTTACAGGACATTTATGCAGCTGTTATGGTTGTCGGTATCTTCTCTGGGTTGAAACTGCTCTCAAGATTTTCATTAAAATACAATATACTTGAGATACCAGTATTATGAATAAAATGTATGCCTTGAATTTTCTGTAAAGGCTTTGAGCGATAGTCAAATCTTTCAAATTCCGTTTTCTTTGCACGCCTAACATATAAAAAAATGAATAGTGATGTTCCATTTGACAGAACTATAAGTTCTCCAAAACTTATACAAATAACAAGGAATATCTCCTAAGTGCTTCACTCTACGAAAAAATGTATTTGGACATAAATTGTCTGTTTTACCAAGATATACATTTTTATATAGTGAGATTTTATCTCTCACGATTTACGGGTTATTCAAAAGTCCTCCAGAGTAAATGGGACTACATAGACTATAGCCAGAAAATTCAAAATATACATTTCATTTGTCATCAAAATACTTCAAACATATGGTATATCAAAATCGTTAGAGCCATTTTCAAGAAAATCAAAATTTTCTATGTAAAGGGTAGTTTAGGGTGGAGGAATTTTCTTCAAATCTTCGTGTCGCATCCTTGAAAGACATTAAACTTCAATACCAACTTTGGTTTTTAACCCACTTTTCGTTTTTGAGTTATGCTGTCCACAGACTGATAGACACACAGACAGACACACATGAATTTTTCTAAAAATGCTTTTTTTTTTTAATTCAGGGGACCTCAAAGCATACATTTCCGCTGAAATCTCGACATCGAATTTTTTTATGGAATACAATACGTCCTCTACTTAGTAGTAGAGAAAGTAATAATGGAATGGATATACTTTATATGGCGAAAAGAGTTTTAAACCAGCGAGAGGTTTACAAGCACTTTGCTTCACTACCTCATTTTGCACCCCCACCCAAAAGGTCACATTTCTCCTTGCGTTGGAAGAGTGCATCGTCACGCATATCTCACAGAGGAAATTTTGACGAGTTCCCGTAGACTTCTGTGGCTAAATTTCAGAAATGATATTAAATTTTTTGGTAGTATTTAGTCTCAAAACAGTTTCTTGCATTTACAACGGATTAATGAAAGAAACTAAATTCGAAACTCTTGTTGTCAGTTAACACGAAAGAAAATATTATTTTAACACGAGCGTGTAGCATTAGTTTACATTGAGTCGAGTAATTTGAAACTAGGCACTTAAGGAAGAACGTGATAATTAAAACCGTAGATCTGCTGTTCTGTGACATCACAACAAGGCGTTCTTAATCGTTTCGTATAAGAACAAGAGTAGTACACAAAATTCGTTCTGCAGAAAACACTGATAAAAATCATCAGAATGATTTTTTTCATATTTTCATATATATCCTAAGATGAATTGTATAATTCTCCTACCGTTATTATATACGTATTTGTGGGTCTTAGTTTTGTGTTTGATTCAGCCCAAAATACTATACACATAGTTATATATCATTATTTATTTTATACTGATATTTATTTGATAATGGTTCAGTTAGCAAGTATATTTTGTAAAATAATCTAAATAAAACGCTATGCTAAAGGTTTTCAAACCAGGCCAGGTGTATCTACATCTTTCCTTATCCTCATTACAGGCACATGTCTCTAGCCGGGTTCAATAGTTCATTGGTCACATTGGTCAGTAGTTATGCTTCACGCCTTCAAGACCCCCGTAAGACGATAAGAAACTCAGAGGTGATCTCAAAGGTCCAGGTGTGTGAGTGTGAATTATAAGTATTTTCAAGAATTTCTATTTTTCTTAAGTAGGAATTCGTTATACTTTTATGTCCTGGACACGCAAAGAGAAAGGAATTTCATAGGCATCACACAGTGACCAGTTCTTAAAATGTTTGACTGTTTCCCTACTCCCGTTGTACCTGCAAGGAGATATGTAACAAAACAATTTCTATAAATGGCTATCTCGATTAACATGTAGTAGATAGAATAATGTTTTGTAGGAATAGTTAACTGAATAATAGGTAGAGAAGCTCATGTGAATATAACACACTAGAACGATTTTCTTTTGACGCCTTAGAACCTTGACTTTGAATGGGAGTTACAGAAAAAGGAAGCAGGTTAGGCTATATAATATAGAAATTATGACTGTTGTATAGCACTTATTTAAAATCAAAACTAACCGATGCCTATCAAATAATTTAGTAAATAAATGAAGCTGCCTTGGCTGATACTTTAGCTAAATCAATCTGAAGTACTTTTGCTCGAAATCAAATTTTTTCATTAAAATTGAGTGGTTTTCATGGAACTGGCCCTTTGTAGTGGTGAGAGAATTACTTCATGAAAGGATCCTTTGAGGACCATAACACAGTCGATGTGTTTAACAAACAACGCTTGCTTATGAAAGTACCACAACAGAGCTAATAAGAGCTGGTGCTATGCCCATGTGTATTAATGCTATAGCAAGTAGATTTAACTAAACGTGTAAACAGTTACCAAGCTCTGTTTTATAGAAGGTAATGGTACTACATATTTCAAGCATTTACTATCCTTTGAGAATTAAACTCAAGAGCGTTTAGTAATAACAACCTTGTTGTTGATATACAACCCTCCAGTGGTAATGTTTACTACCGTAGTCTGTAACAGCAGTTATCCATTTAATTTTGTAGAAAATTGATGAGCTGTAGGGACTATTTTCTGTCAGGAACGCTATGTACGCAGAAAAGTCCCCTGGAATTACCTTATTTCGCTCTATGATTAAAATGTGGCCAGAATAATAATGCATATTTGGAACCAAAATTGATCGTTTAGAAAAATCTATCTTATGGTGACGTTGACATGAAGAACCTACCTAATGTTTACCGTCGAGCTTCCGTGCGGGAAGTATTCCATGTATTTGATGTTCTGTGGCTATGTCACGTTGCTAGGAGACTGAGTAACTTTTAGCACTTTTTGAAATCCTGATTGTGAAAGTTTGTGTAGGAAAAAGAATTTTAAATGAGTAAAAGTGACATTTTGTGTGAGGCCATCACGGACGTGAACTAGAGAAATTGCATACAGAAATAGTTGACAGATAATTACTGAAAAGTAATTTTGCCACATAATATACCTTACAGGAGTAGGCACTGCTACGGGCAAAACACCACCAGATAAGGAGCGTTCATTGTATAATAATGCATGGTTTCAACAAAGGTCGTCTCCTTAGCGCGGTGGTAGCGCTGTTGCTTACCAAGCAAGGGACCCGGGTTTCATTTCCGTACCGGTGAGGGAATTTTCTCCCGCTGGGAGACCTGGCCAGCCTCGTTAGGTGCCTGAGGGGCCAATTAAGGAGCTAGTTGATTGAAAACTAGCAGGCTCTGATCGAGAAGACAGCATAAGCAGCCGGGAGGGACGGGAGCGCTGACCACGTCCCACCTCCAGTACTACAGCCCACTCATGATGACTGAGATGGGCAGAGGTGGGGGACGCAGTGGTCGGGCGGTATGCCCTGATCCGGATGGGCTGTTGTGCCACTGGGTTAGTTACGTTACCTAAGTATGAGCTAACATTGCATTAACATACCATTTTTATATTTTAAAAGAGTTGTTAAAAAGTTTCTTTTACGAACGAAAGTGTTCCCTAAGAAGGGTACCCGATGAGATGAAGTTGATCGTTGATATGCTTCATAGTGTAAATGGAAAGCTGCAACATTATTAACTGTTGGTCATGCATGGCGCGTGCCCACAGAAATGCAATCCCATATTACAGGAAGTAATTCTCAGGCGGTAGAATATATACATATACACAACAAAATACAAAACAAGAAGACCTATTGGTGATTCGATGGCAATCTAACATGCATTATAATGCCACAGATGCCCTGGATTACAGGTTTTAATTCATTGCCATCAGGAAATTAAATGCCTATATTGTGAATGCAGATGTGAATCTCTAAAACAGCACATACAAATGTAAAATGTTGGTCGTATACTTGTACATTTGCGTCCATTACAGTGATATACATATACCGTATAGACCAAATACATATGAATGTTACTGTTACTGGCGACCGTACGTTAGGCTCTGCTCATATCAAGAGCCATTCTAAATATAAAAAATCTGATGTGTTGCACTCACATGACTTTCTCTACTCTTGTACTAACCGTCCTTACAAACTCTTATTCCTATATCTTCTTTCTTGTTAGTTAAGATAAACATTTGTACAAATTAACTTATTGCTTATTTCCTTGTAGGTGCAAGGGGAATATTAGAATATTCGCTTTGTGCGATAGTCAAATCTTTTAAAGCTTTGAGATTCCGTTCTCTTTGCACACTTAAAATATAAAAAAATGAACAAGGATGTTCCGTTTCACGAAAGTTTGTTTTCCGAAACTCACACACATAACAAGGAATATCTCCGAAACGGTTCACCCTACAAGAAAATTTATTGAGACATAAATTGTGTATTTTAGCAAGATCTACATCTTTTGTATAGTATGATTTGGTCTATCTCTAACGGTTTACCAGTTATGCAAAAGTCGTCCAGAGTAAATACGACTACAGGGGCTATAGCCAGAAAATTCAAGATATACATTTCATTTGCCATCAAGACATCTCAAACATATGACATTTTAATCAAAATCTTTAGAGCCATTTTCAAGAAAATCAAAATTTTCGAAAAATGTTCCATGTAAAGGGTAGTTTAGGGTGGGTCTATTTTCTTCAAAATCTTCGTGTCGCATCCTAGAAAGACATTTAACTTAAATACCAGCTTTGGTTTTTAACCGACTTTTCGTTTTTGAGTTACGCTGTCCACAGGCACACTGACACACAGAGACACACAGACACACAGACCTTTTTCTAAAAATGCTTTTTTTGGATTCAGGGGGTCTCAAAACATACATTTCCGGTGAAATCTCGACATCGAATTTTTGGGTGGAATACAATACTTCCCCTACTTACCAGTAGAGAAAGTAAAAATCTGATGTGTTGCACTCACATGACTTTCTTTACTCTTGTACTAACCATTCTAACAAACTTTTATTGCTGTATCTTCCCCGTGTTAGTTGATAAACATACGTACAAATTGTCTTCTTGCACGTGCAAGGGGAATATGGGACTAAAGTAGGCTTTGAGGGATAGTCAAATCTTTTGAAGCTTTCAAATTCCATTTCTCTTTGGGCGGTTAACATACAAAAAATAAATAACGATATCCCATTGATAGAAGTATAAGTTCTCCAAAACTAACACAAATAACAGGGCATATCTTCGAAAGGTTCACTCTTCAAAAAAAAATTATTCAAACATATATTGTGTATTTTAGCAGGATCTACATTTTTGTATACTAAGACTTGGTCTATCTCTTACGGTTTACCAGTTATGCAAAAGTGATCCAGAGTAAATACGACTACAGGGGCTACAGCCAGAAAACTCAAGATATACATTTTATTCGTTATAAAAATATCTCAAACATATGACCTTTTAGTCAAAATCGTTAGAGCCATTTTCAAGAAAGTCAAAATTTTCGAAAAATTTTCCTCCATGTAAAGGGTAGTTCAGGGCGGAGCAATTTTCTTCAAAATCTTCGTGTCGTATACTTGAAACACATCAAACTTAAATACCAACTTTGGTTTTTAACTTACTTTTCGTTTTTGAGTTATGCTGTGCACAGACTGACACACACGCGCGCGCGCGCGCACTCATACTCGGACATTTTTGTAAATTTTCTTTTTATTCAAGAGGCCTCAAAACATATTTTCAGTGAAATCTCGACATCGAATTTTTGGGTGGAATACAATACCTCCTCTAGTGTACTATACGTAGTAGAGAAAGTAAAAATAGTATCAAGTCATGTAGCAGCTCAGATTCCCTTAATGATTTGCAAGTACTAAATAAATAAAATCTGAATACTATATCCCGGTATTTTAATTCCTACCGGGACATTTAGTGAAACCTTTTCTTTATTTCCTTTTTATAATTAATTACATCAATTACATCAATTTTAAGAAAAACTATTAGCTACAAGCTTAAGTATGGTAACAAAGCATAACAATTTTATCTCGAGGTTAGAGTTACCAGAAACCTTACCTAAAAAGCTGGTTTCCAGCTATTACTATCTTACACTATAGTAGGTCTACTGTTATCCAGCAGATTAATACTGGCAACCAGTACTAATAACCTGCTCCTATTGGGTGGTAACTGGTATTAGTTGTTGTTACTAGATGCCTTTGTTAACTTAATAATCGTTAAATTTACTCTGAATGTGTTTCTAAATGACTATTATTTCTAATTGTACATGTTTTCTTGTCCAGCCAGTTGTGAGTAATTAATTACTGATTGTATCTTAAAATCTCTTAATTTCACTCATCGTAAGTTCATTTTCACATTTCAGTCACATCGTATTTATAGAATTTTACAACTGTCGTTAGTTACAGTTCAATTGTATTAAATAATATTATCATTTATGCAGTTCATAAACATCACTTTAACCTACAATTTTCACTTTTCACTTTATCTCATTTTTAATAAAGTCATTTATCACGTTCAGTGATTCAACTTGTGATTAATATTAGTTCACTATAAATCTTAAGCACTTCATTTATAACTTTTTTCTTGGATTTTGTCGCCTTCTTCTTGTTGTCCATCTTTGCTTCCTATCTGCAACCTCTGTAGTGTGGAGAGCCACAAGGCCACTCCTCGCCACTCTGACATTTGTTGTAACACACATTCTACTACAGTTGCAAGTTCACCTCCTCTGCTATCGAAAATCATATCTTCAAAAAACTTCAGCAACTCCACATTTATTTTACCCTTCTATCTTCATTGTAAATTTCCATTTTCCTCCATTCTATTCGCAGTATTTATTGCTTCTTCTTCCTGTATATTTCTCAATCCTCACTTTCTTGCTCCCCTTTCTCGTTTTCCTAAAAAAGATAACATAATATCCTCTCCAATTTGTTATTTGTTCCTAAAATTCATTCATCGAAATATCTTCTTGCTTTCCTTCTCATCACATCATATCTAAATGTTATGGAGTATTTTTTCTACCAATTCTAGTTATACAAACACAATCTTAACCTACTAAAATAATGTAACAAAATAAATATAATTAATTATAACGATATTTTCCACAGTCAGCTTAGCTAATGGAGGGCAGCAGCTATTCCAAGCCGACACCAACTGGAAATTTACAAATTTATTCCTCCCTCTTGGAGTTATTTGCTCCTATTACTTTGCCTCATATTTAAAATTTTGTTCATATCTTCTATTATATTTCTTTATTGTATTTGTTGTATGACTTTTGATCTTATTTTTATCTCCATTCTTGTTCTTGCTCCTCTAATGTTAACCTGAATCCAAGCTCTCTGAATAATACATTTTGTTAGATCTTAAAAGCCAACAATAAATTCATGTCTCTAAAAATGGCATTAAGTGCATGACCGCTCAACTTTTCCCTTTCATCCACAGTAGTTATAAATACCTATTACAAATACTGCTGAGCTCAGGAGTACCTTGAAACGTCACGTGTGACAATATTAATTTTGTTGATTTGTTAAAAAATGTTTTATATGGCCCATGACCAGCAATAAAATGAATTACTCCTGTTGTTGGTTATATAAAATTTAGTTTCAATCTTTCTACTTTCTACGTCTGAAAATAAATGTGTTCTCCTACCTACTGTCATGTTATCCCACTCTTCTTGCCATTTTTGCATTAAAGCTTGTTTAATTTCATAAGGTTTGAAACTTCTTCCAATTATTTTGGACCATAATTATAATTTATTTTCTTAAGCCAAAATTGTGCCTCTTTTAGAGCCGTTGTTTATGTGGTATTCACTCCTCCTGTAAAACGTAATACTTTTCCTTGCGTAGTTGTTAATATCTTCCTTACTACAACATCCTCCATTCTTTGTGCCCAAATACTTGCTCTATATGTAATTATTGAAGGAAAAATTACATGATTATAAATTGGTATGGTTCTTATAGACAATGTAAAATTCTTCTGAAAGTCTTCCAAGTTGTATCATTACTTTTTCTGATTTTTGTGTTACAAAATTTACACTTTTTCTAAAGTTTAGCTTTTCGTATATCATTATTCCTAAATATCTAAATTCTTTTTGTCTGTTTTTTAATAATTTCCAATTTTTATACTATTATTTCTTTCAAAGTTTCCTTAAATAACAGTAGGCTATCTTTAATCTAGAATTATTGCACCATTCGTTTAATTTACTTGTTAGGTTTTTTAATGTTGTTTCTAAATCATTCGTATTATTTCCTTCAACCAAAAACATCAGATCATTTGCGTAAGCTATTGTAATGAGTACAGTTCCATTTTCGAGAGCCTCAGGTAGTGTTTCCATAGCAATTTCCCAAAACAAGGATCCTAAAATGGAACCTTGAGGAAATCCTTTTGTTATATTTTGTAATATTACTGCATTTGTTCATCGATAAATGTTTTCCTATGTTACAATAATCTTTTCGTATTTTATAAATAGTTTGCGGATATTCTTTTTGCCAAAATAATCCAAAAAATAAATTTTCGAAAGCTCCAGGAAATCAATTGATATTCCAACATATGTAAAACTGCCTACTAAAAATCCTATAGACATATTGTTGGCGCGTGTATTCGCTTTGTCACCGTGTCAACAGGTGCACACAAAAGGTCACGGAATTTGCAGTTGATTCTGTCTTGTCTGATAGAGAATGTGGTGAGAAAAGAGTTGTTTGAAGTTGTCAGTTGATTATATTTACTGTGTGGAGTTGTCATTCTCGTATTAAAGATTTCTATTGTATCAGACAATTTTAATTGGATATTATGTGCGAATTTTTTTTAATTTATGAGAAAAGATTATATGACGTGTATATACAATAATCTGAAAAGGATAAAGGACCGAAATGAAACGTAATTAATCAGGTAATTATATTTAATCTCTATGTAGCACTTATATATTCCTTACAAATCTATATAAGCCATAATGTATTGTTCAGTATGTTACAAAAATATATATTACTTTATGCATGCGCCATTTTAAAGCTCTTAATTTCACATAAAGTGCCAAATTCGACGCTGTATTTTTGGGAGCAGTGCCAGAGATCATACGATTTATTCCGACACTTATAAGACATGAATTATACACCAAACCCTGCAGAATCGGGACTTTAAGAGCTAGATATGTTACATAGTACATTAAGCATACTGAACTATCCAAGTGCCTGCAACATTGAAGAAAAGGAATTTATGAACTGCAGCCAAGCCTAATCGCTTTGTGCTTAATACTGTGAAAGGAAGAACTGGGGTGAAGGGGTAGGTATTCAGGAAGGGTGGCAGGCACAACGTAGCAGAGTCCCTAACGTTTCCAGAGTGTGCATACCCACAGAATACCTCTTCAAAGTTCTCTCCCAATCATCATAGACCATTTCTCATAAGGTTTCTATGCCCAAATCCATCCCGGAGTGCTTAACGCCCGCTTTTACAACTACGGCACCGCAGGCGGTGATACTGATATATGGAATGAAGATGGAGCACCGGTGGAATGAGATGGTGGGGGAAACCGGAGAGCCCGAAGGAAACCCGCCCCAGCGCTGCTTTGTTCGCCACAAATCCCACATGCGGTTGCCTGGGATCGAACCCGGGCCGCTTTGGTGAGAAGCGAAGGGTCTAACCACTTGGCTACGGCGTGGCCTCAGCAAGCGGAGTAGTGAGCTGAGAACTAGGAACTGAAGGGGCAGGGGATTGGGGGGGCGGGGGGGGAGGAGGCCACAACCCGCAACCGGGTACAAGACTGAAGAAGGAAAAGTTGATATGAAATGACGGCAAAACTGATGAAAAGAAAGGTGATGATGGAGCATTTGATGGAATGAATGACGAGGGAAACCAGAAAAAAACACGCTCAGAGGCCGCTTCACCCGTCACAAATCTGACAAACTATTGCTGGGACCGAAACCGGGCCACCTTGGTGAGAAGCGAAAGGTCTAACCATTCGGCCCTGAAATTAATGAATACGTGCATTAGATTTTATCGTATACGATCTACAGTGCGTAGTATATTTTAAATATATTCGTATATTACATTGAATGCCATAATTGAGGCAGATAAAAGAGAAAAACATAACTTAGCACTATAACTTAGTATTATAATAATGTTTCTTCAAACACAATAATATGTGTCGTAGACACAGATCATTCCCCCATGTAGGGAACTGGGAATCTTATTAAGTTGGTATTATTTCAAGATTAAAATCTAAATATTTATGGTTATATATAATATGCCGCAAAATTAACATTCTAATAACAATGTTTTGGATGTACAGGGAGTAAATAAATATGAGGTATAAGACTTGGTGGTAGATGAATACCGTGTGATGTTATTTTGTTAATAAACCCATGCTCAGCTTTGTGTATGTATTGGAGTGTCTGAAATAAGAGGCATTACGGATCACAAAATATGAAAGAAGTAAGAGCTACAACTGAAATACTGCAAATAGATTACATTTCAATCAACTGTTTAATATGCTTAAAATGACTGCCCGCAACTTCCATATATTCCGTGAATCATGTGATTATATGATTTCGAGCTCACATTGCTGATGGCCGCGTTAACAGTGTTCGTCACATGCCTTCTCAGTCGTGGAAACACCGTGTGCGTTATGTAACGTTACTGAGAGTCGTAAACCTCTCTTTGAGCTTCTCCATAGCTGAGAAGCATCTCGATGTACTCTGTATTTCTGTACAAGGCGCCATTGTTCATTCCAAGCTGAACGGTGGCCACACAAATGAATATTGTGAAATATAATTACTAAATGACATCAGAGACATTGCCGTTGATTGTACTGCGGTGCATTATGTAACAGCTGATGCAATACAACTGGCTAACAACTCCTGACTAATTAATGTGACCTTCACTACTTTTGCGCAGTTTACTGTTTGTTTACATGCATATTCCCCTTTCTGTTTCAGAAACAACTTCAACTAACAATTTCCTCAATTGAATTTCAAATACTTCCGAACCAAATTTAAGTTGTAGAATAAATTGATAAAATTGTTTACACTACAGTGAATTAACTGAAAAAACAAGTAATAGTGTCCTAAATCAATCATAGTAACAAAGCAATTACTTCTGATGATAAGAAGTTAATTAAAATATATATTACTATACTAAACTCAAATTAACCTACAAGTTATATTTCATTAACAATACGATTTATTGCAATCCATTAATCAAGTATAACCTAAGCGAGTAAACTAAGATTTGCTGGAGTTAAAGTTATAAAAATATGTGATCTCATGGTACAGATCCATGTACCAGCACGTACATAGATGTAACTTATATATTTTTACACCACATCCACTCTTTGTCAATTTAGCAAGTGCTCTTGTCCTCCAAGGAACCTCAATAGCATTACCAATATGTACAGCCATGGGAAAAATGATTGAGTGCATTAGGAAAGTAGAATACGTATATTTGTAAGTCCATGTCGTGTTGCAGCACGGTTTACATAAATCGATATTTCCAATATGTAACTGAGTTTATTGACCTTATGTTCCATGTATTATCGTCTGTCGGGCACAGGCTATTTATGTCCGACACATGATAACATATGGATCAGAGACTGCCAATAAACTCAGTTACATGTTGGAAATATCGACTTCTGTAAACCACGCTGCAGCACGTCGTGGGACTTTGAAATATTCTGTCCTCTTAATGCGCTCAACCATGTATAAACTTAATTCGAAAGTGACATTCGAACTCTGACCAGTGCAGACAGCGGATCGTGTTACCCTGATGATGCCAAGCGCAGTACTTTGCGAAACGTTGGTATCTACAATGTCTTCTAGACCACGGCCTACAAGCCCGAAAGAACTTACCATACCTAACAGGCGCTCAACCATGTTTTCTAAGGCTGTACAACAATAAAATGTTGCATTTCCTGTTTTAAATGGAAAAAAATGTATTTTCTCCTGCTTTAGAATATATAACTATGGTTTACTGGTCATTTAAAACATTTAACCCTTTAAAAACGTTTAAATGGACTGCTCATCTGTTAAAACTTTAGAACTCCAAGACCGTTATGCTAAAACTCCTGCTGAAAGAACATCACAAGCTTCATCTAAGGAGTCCCGGGCCAAGGTACAAAGGATTGCAGATCACGGGGCAACACAAGAAGCAGCTTATGGTACTTCATTGGAATGCACTTATATTAGTTGCACCTGTGAGTTAAGATTTCATCTCCGATTATCTCAAACTCATTAATAACTTATTTTTAGGATTGTATGCTGTTAGGTGTGACGTCATTTCCTACTGGTACCATAAGCATTAAAGACCAGTTTTAGCCTTGTTGCCACAGGAATTGATAAATGGATTGTAAAGTTAGCTTACACTACCAAATATGTGTTAGCAATGATTAACTTGCGTATCAAGTATTGCGAAATAGTATATTCCGCACTAGAAATTGTAAGCGATTCTTATCAGATCGATAATGCATTTTGGGAATACGAGGTCTGCATTCGAGATCTGATAAGTTACTTACAGTTCGTGGTTAGTCAATTACTTGTTGCAATACTCGAAAAAAATGTGGAAGCAATACCGTACAATGGGGTGAATAGAAACAAAACCTGAAAACTGGCATAGTAAATATTTTATATAAATAAGTTTTTAATGATGAACCAAGAAATTTTCTGCTATGTTTAAGAGTCAATCCACATTGAAGAGGAATTAAGTTTTAGAATGATGTCTACCTTGTTATATGCTGGACATTCTGATGTGGAAGGTCTTGGCAATTTTCTATACAATAAATATCTCCCCAAAACTTTATTCATACAACAGGTAAGATTAAACTAAAAATTAAGTTCGTTTGTGGAAAAATGTGCTTTAATATATAATAAACACCACTGTATATGAGTCATAACAATAATTATACATGTGTTTATATTTCTAACCCAACTTTTTTGTTTCAGCACAACTTATTTATTTGTGAGGTGAGTAGAGGCAATTGCTGCAATATGTCTCGTATTTATGTACGAGGTCGTAGAAGTAAACCCTAAAGAAGACAGCCCAGAAGCAATCCAGGAAGCACTAGCTCACATGATTTCAATGGATTAAACTGCAGGGCAGCCAGTAAGAAATATAATACCAATTATTGTGTGCTGTATCGTCATTTGACACAAAAGGATATATTCAAGGCCCATGGTGGTCAGACAGTTTTGTCTGCAGAAGAAGAATTTAATTTTACAGAGAGGCGTATAAAATGTGCTGAGAGGGTTTACCCAGTGGATTGATATTATTTGAGGTTCATAGTAAAACATTACCTTGATTCCAGTGGCAAGAACGTTAATAGGTTTGCTGACAATATGCCTGGACGTGAGTTTACCATTAGTTTCCTCAAACGGCACAAGGACAGGTTATTCCATCGAATGTGCCAAAACATAAAACGAGCAAGAGCACAGGTGAGCCATAACATTAACAAAGAGTAAGTTGATAAACTGAGAGATGAACTGGTTGATGTTCCACCTTCTAATATTTACGCTTTTGACGAAACCAATGTCAGATGATCCTAGGAGGAAGGACATAATAAGCAAACGAGGATGCAAATACTCCGAACGAGTAATGAACCATAGTAAATCTTCCACTTCAATCATGTTTGCAGCTGCTACCAATGGGACATTTCTTCCTCCATACGTTCTTTATAGAGCAACAAACCTTTACCACTCGTGGACAGGAGCACCTAAGGGCACAAGGTGCAATCGAACAAAGTCAGGATGGTTTAATTCATTTTGTTTTGATGACCGGTTAGGTACATTGCTCTTGCATACCTTTCTAAGCTGGAAGGAAAGAAAATATTGGTTGGAGACAACCTTTCGGCACATCTGTCTGCTGAGTCTATCAAAATGTGCTCAGACCAGAACATCCACTTCATTTTTCTCCCCAGCAATTCAACGCACCTAACACAACCACTTGATCTGGCTTTTTTTTTTCGTCCACTCAAATATGCCTAGAGGACAGTGCTGGAAACCTGGAAGAAAGGTCTCAGGAGGAAAAAAGGAAGTGTTCCTAAACATGTCTCCCCACGTTTGTTAGTGAAGCTTGTTGACAAAATTGAACTAAAGAAGTCAGAAAATATCCTGTTAGGATTTAGAAAATGTGGAATTGTTCCTTTGAACTCTGAACAAGTTCTTCAAATGTTACCTGCAGAAAATGAAGAAAGAAGAGAACACGAGGTTGCTACGGAGTTTCATAACTATATTAGAATTCCTTAGATAAGATAACTCTTCAATGTCTAGGCAAAATCGAAAAAAAAAAAAGAAAAAAAAACTTATTATTGTACCTGGGAAAAACGTTGTTCTTACAGAAGAATCTTCAGATGAAGATGAAGTTTATGAACCACAGCCTTCCACAGGAGATATTGATGTCTATTATGTTGCAGAAAAAGAGAATACAAATTCTCCACTGGATATTGCAGCTGCTGAAAATGACACTCCCTTTCCAAAAACAATATAAAAGAAGGTGATTGGGTACTGGTTTCCTTCCCTTCTGACTTTTCAAAAGCAACCTTATGTACTGGTAAGGAGAGAAGTCACTTGTGTGTTGGCGAGGTCATTAAGAAGAGAATAAACGACTTTCGTGGAAGATTTCTTGGTAGGAAGTCGACAAAAACTACGATGGATATATATAACGTTATCGTTATCCAGATGTTCCAGATGAAGGTGACTGCAGCTATAATCAACTGAAAACAAAACTGGATAATCCTGAACAATATGGCACAGGTCTTCAAGTTTAAATAAAATTGGCATGATTCATTTGTGTATTTTCATTGTGTTCTTCAAAAGATGACTGTCTTTATTATTGTTCCTTGTAATCCGTAATGCTAAAATTCATTACAATGTTACTATTCACATCAAATAACTTACAATAGAAACAGTATTACTATAAACTCATGTTTCTATTCACCCCATCGGCAGGTAAAAAGAAACAGGATTTGTCTTTTTTTTTTTTTTTTTTTTTTTTTTGGTGTGTGTGTGTGTTTCATATGTCAACATTTTTGAAATTTTACATTTTGCCAAATAAAGATTAGGTTTTCACCCATAAACTGCTGTAGAAAAAATAATTTATATTTAGTAATATACTCTCCATGTTACTTGAAAAAGAAAAGTGTTTTTATTCATCCCATTGTACTGTAATAAATCAAAATTGCTTTCCCACATTTTATTGGTCTACATTGAATTCTCAATGTAAACTAATGAAAAGCTACATCTATGTTGTCTCAGATAGGCCTCATAATATGTATATTTGATGTGAAAATCAAGATTCCACCTCAAGATGTATTGAAGAAGTAAAATAGTATATTCTGTACTAAGAACTGTAAGTGATACTTATCAGGTAGAGAATGCAATTTGGGAATACGAGGCTCACAGGACCGAGCTTCCCAAGCATTTGAGATCGGATAAATAACTTACAGTTCGTAGTTAGTGAGTTACTTTTTGCAACACTTGAAAAAAACTTAAAAAGTAATAATAAATCAAAATTGCATTTCCGTATTTTATTTAACATTAAGAAAAAATGAATTCTCTGTGTGAACAAATCGAAAGCTAATCTAAATTATGCGGACAAAGCCTCTTATCCACTCTTTTGTTAATGAATTTCGCAATAGATTCTTTACTTGAAGTAGCAATGTCTTGGTTTCTAGGTTATTCGTTTATGTAGCAGAACTGAATATTTCCAATTTTGATAGTTATTACCAAGCAGTAATATTTTATGAAAATGAGCAACATTGCTACTGAAGAAGCTGCAGATCTAGCTTGTGCATCACTTTTACCAGCGAAATCGAAACAAAGATATGTTGAGGGTTACAAAGCTTTCCGAAAGTGATGCTTTAGTAAAAACTTTAACAGTTATACCAGTGAGACAGTTTTATAGGCATATTTTACTAAGGACTCGTTAATAACTTATTTTCAGGTTAGTATGCTGTTGGGAGTGACGTCATTTCCTACTGATAACGTAAGTATTAATGACGAGTTTTAGCCTTGTTGACAACGGAAGTTTTAAATGAATTGTAAATTTCGCTTACACTACCAAATATGTGTTAACAATGATTAACTTACATATCAAGTATTGCAAAAATAATATTATTACATACATCTTCGGTGCAAGAGTATACATCTTTGCTTTCAAAATTTAGCACTCAGAGTTTACATAGATTTGATCCCGTTGTAATTATTATATTTAATATATTACTTTTACCTTTTGGGTTTTTCCGCTCTTCAGCAGTTGCCCTGTATACCCATTTGACATTCTTTTCGTTTGAACAATTCATCCTCCTCTAGGCACCGATCATTCATCATGTTATGAATGTGTCCTCTCCAAATTCCTCTTGGGCTGCCCCGCTTCTTTCTTCCACGAGGTGACCATTCTAAAAAGGT
Source organism: Tenodera sinensis (assembly GCA_030765045.1). Taxonomy (NCBI): domain Eukaryota; kingdom Metazoa; phylum Arthropoda; class Insecta; order Mantodea; family Mantidae; genus Tenodera; species Tenodera sinensis. Next base: position 152,428,898 of record CM060961.1, on the reverse strand, counting down.
CTCGGGCTGCCGATTATCCACCTTCTTCTAACATACCCATTCCATTGAAGGCTCCGCCTTTCAATTCTCTCCACCACTGTTTCCTCTATATCTATCATCTGTCTCACCTCTTTACTTCTCCTTCTTTCCAATCTTGATACTGTAGCATTACGTCTTATTCCGTCCATTTCCACTGCCAAGATCTTAGATTTTTGTCTCGCTACTAAAGTCCACGCCTCAGCACCATAGTGCACCACAGTCTTCAAAATCCTCTTCTTTGTACAGTTCAACATTAGTTCTACTCCACTAAACCCCATTCAACATTCGTATTGCTCTTCATGCTTGTTCCAGCCTACTGTCTACATCCACTTTACAGCTCCCTGATTCATCAATAAACGATCCCATATATTTAAACCTTTTAACGGCTTCAATAGTGCCTTGGGGTAAAGAGATGTCCACCTCCTCTACTACCAGGTATTCGGTTGTATCCATATTTACTCTTAGTTCCCTAACTAAAAGGCATCCATAAGTTTCCTCATTATATATTTAATGTCCTCGCGACTCTGAGCCATCGCCACCTGAACGTCTGCAAATAGTAGTGAATGTACAGTGCCATCTTGAACTGGTGTATCCATACCTCCACAGTACGGATTCCATTGTTCTAACGCATATTAAATATATATTAAATAAAGTATGGAACATGCTACACCCCTATCATAGGCCTTTCGAAGTTCTAAACGAAGAAAATAATACCTTCCCTATTTTCACAGAAGTCTGGCATTGTTAGTACACCCGCCGAATAAATTAAATCATTGGTAAGCCAATACCAGCACCCGCCATTGCATCCCATAGTTGATTAATAGGTACTGAATCGTAGACCGTTTCTATGTCAACGAATTTCAAATTTATCTCTTGGCCCTTTGAATGAGATATTTCTTTAATCTGTCTCACACTAAAAATATGGCCTATACCTGATTCCTTTAGTACTAAATCCTGCTTGATGTTGTAACATGTTCCCCTTAATAGCATATTCAAGTCTGTTTACACTAAGACTGCTGAAAGTTCTATTACATTCTCTATAAATGTTTAAGTCTTCTTCACTTTTGCCATTTAACCACTGGTAATACAATCTATTTTTTTCCTTAATAATTTCCAATGCTTCTGTAGTCATTAACTCTGTCCTTCCCACACTTCTTCTCTCCCTTCCCAGAGCCTCCTCAGCTACTCCAATAACACACTTTTAAAAAGTCATACAGGTCTTCGGTGTTCCAATCCTCTTCTACTGCTTTCAGCCTGTCGTTCAACCCCTTCTGATTTAGATATTGCACAATATCTTCCAGTAATAAATGCACCATATATCTCGTATCATTTATATTAGTTATTTCTTTATTTTTACAAATTCCTTTTTTGTAGCTTTCCTTGGGAATCCAATTTTAGATACAACCATATGATAATCCGATTCAATTTCTAACTTTCTTCGTACTCTAACATCTTGTATTTTAATCATACGTTGCCGTCTTACTATTACAGTCTGTAACTGGTCTGATTCCAGGTAGGGTTTACCCAAGTATATTTGTGAATGTCTTTATGTTAAATTTTGTATTCATAACGATATATTCCTGCTTTATACAAAACTCAACCTCCTACCATTACGATTTTATATATCTTCTCCCCAGATTCCAACTGTGTCATCATTAGCTTTCCTACCGAAATGACCATGAAAGACTCCCATTAACAAAACTTCATGTCCATCCGGTCATTCATCCCTCAGATCTTCATAAAAGCCTCTATTAGGCATTATTTCCATAATATATTCACAAATACGTATAGTTATCTTAATTATCCTATCATTTATTTATTTCCAATCAATTATTCCATATTTCCATTTTCTCTTTACTGGAACAGCCATGCCAGATTTGGCTTTCTCTGATTTTGGTACTGCACTCCAGAAATGGATGTAATTCCCCGCCAATTCTCGTATCGTTTAATACTACTACACCCATTTCTTTCTCCATATTAACTTTCATTAATCCCTTGTATGTTCCAGGTTCCACATGTCAAAGTCCGTTTAAGCAGCCATAGCCAATGTCTATTAATCTGTCCAGCCATCATAGTTTCATTCTTGCGAAACGTAGCAAACTTTGTTTTACAGTACTGGACTGCTAACCCCCTGTCAAACTCCCAACCTGGAGGACCAGACCGTTGCCTCTTCTGCCGGTTTTCAGGATTCCTGTTTGACCTTCACGGCTACCGTATCGTCCCCGGGGCACACGAAGTCCCCGCCGTACCTCGCTCAAACAGGCATTCCCCTAATTCCCGTTGCCCCCCCCCCCTTGAGGCATGGACCCAGAGGTCGGATACATTTAATATCTTAATATCCTTAAATGAATCACTAATGTTTAATTCCTCTACGCTATTATTAAAATGACTACTTATGAATTTGTCAATTTTGTATGAGGATGTTGGTGTTTCTCTTACCTTGAAATCGGTCATCTTCATCTCCTGGCGACGAGGTAACCCTCCTTCCTCATCAGCATAGACCAGGTTGCGTATGGCACCTCCGAACCTCGGTTCAAATATCACGGAGGGCAGGGCTAATAAGGTGAGCTTGGTGTTGTACCAGGCTGGCATGCCACCCACGTACACATCTGAGTTGGAAGCCAGTCTCCCGAACTGGAACTCCTTGCCTCGCGATGATCGGGATTGTGTATTCCCGTCTACGGTGAGTGTGGTCCTCTCCACGTTGCGCTGCACCTGTAGGTACCAAACATCACACATCCAGTAATTCCCTTCTTTTATTATATATCTCTCATATCTCTTCTCACACACACACACATACACACATCCTTATTCTTACTGTTCATTCTGTTTCATATTTGCTGTGAGGATTTAGTGAAGTATTCTTTCCAGTATAAGGGGAGGGGAGGGGAGGAGGAGTAATAGCAACAAGAAGAGTAACGTACATTATAAAATTCCTGGTGATAATAGCAGCATTAGCTAAAGATGAACAGTGGCTAAGTAATATGGTAACGGAAATAAACGGCCACATTAAGGCGTAGAGGATGAAGTTAATTGTAGAAAGACAAGCACTAAGGACACTATCACTAAAGGCTCTTCAGGAAAGAACAACTTGTAGAAGGTCGAATGGTTACAGAAAAGCTCAAGATGTTCTAGTTAAGAAAAAAAAAAGCTTTCCTGCTGATAATAATCATAAATGTTGTTGGAGAAAAACGCTTATAAGACACATCTGATAGTTCCAACTGACGTAGCAGGGTAAATGAATAAGGATGTTTACAAAGCAGTATCCCGTGCTATTGTCAGCAAATGAAATAATGGATATCAATACAAATTTTTAAAACTCTCCAATTTCCTTTTAGTGCATATAGGATAAGTGCTGACTTAGAGGAATTTGTCCGAAGGTTTACCTCCTTACACCATTTTCCCACACGTTTCGCAGCATCAATCATGAGCTCCGATACACGACTTCCTAGATAAGTATGACAATAGCCTGAAAATCCTTGGGTATAAAAGTCCAGGTTTTTCAAGTTCTCCAGCGATTCATCTAAAACAAGATCCCACAGGAGTGGGGATAAGGCTTCCCTTGCGGGCAATCCCTGCCTACAACACCTGCAGGATTTCTTCAAGTATATTTATGAGAATGTCCGTCATTTTAGCACACTTTTTGTTCATCTCCAATAGGTGCGGTTTATCCCATGTTTGATTACGATCATTCCTTCATTTCAAATGTATAAAATCAATCCAAATACTTATTCAGTTATTTTCAATTAGTATATTATATTTATATATGTATTCACATTTTTAATATATGCAATATGTGTATTAGAACAAATTCAGCCAAGGCCTATGTGCATCATATGGTTGAAATAATCGTTTCCAGAGGAGCTTAAAATATGAAGTGTAGAACTGACTTAGACTTCAATTTCTTAGCTTCAAAAATAATGAAAAGCATAGAACTGCCACCATACGAAAAGTGACCATTGCTTGCTTGCAATTTCTGCTGAAAAGAAGCAATCTATATTAGAAACTTAGATATTTTAATGAAATCGACCAGACTAACATTTTGGAAGAATCTGCCAGTGAATAAAGACAAGTAAATTGTGAAATTGCATTTGATATACATTTTTGGAAGATTGTTACTAAAATGTACTTTTAGTGTGTCTTCTTCCCATGGTACAATTTATTAGTTATTCAGATTGATATGAAGAACACACATTATGTAAAAGGTGTTACCTAATACCTAACAGACTAGTCAAATAATACAAATTTCGTATGTAACGTGTCCTACTTGGGAACTTATTCAAGGGATTGTTTTTCTAACCGTTTTAAAAGGTAAAATAATGGTGTATCTGTAAATGTAAATGTAAACCCCGCGCGACAGCCCACGAAGGGCCAAGGGCTACCGCCCAGCCGCTGCGTCCCCCACCTCTGCCCACTACAGGCGTCATTGGTGAGGTGCAGTACTGGAGGGTGGGACGTGGTCAGCGCCCCGAGCCCTCCCGGCCAGTTATGCGGTCTTCTCGACCTGGGGCCGCTACTTCTCCATCAAGTAGCTCCACAATTGGTCCCCCCGGGACCTAACGAGGCTGAGTGCACCCCGTGCCAGACCTCCCAGAGGGGATAAAATCCCCATGCTGGTACCGGGGATCGAACCCGGGTCCTCCGCGCCACAGGCAAGCGCGCTGCCAGCTGCGCTACGGAGGCGGCCAATGGTGTATCTAGTATCACAAAAAATTGTGATGGATACTATAATGATATCAATATTTCCCAATTATCATGAAAATAGCGTTCTTAAATATAAATTCCAATCCACAACACAGTAAACAAATACAGAAATAAAATTGCAATGAAAATTAAATCAATAAAGTTCACCTTCTAGTTTCACTTCAGTAGTTTAATTTTGACTGACATTGAGTAGGGCATATCTTAGGTTTTGCTGAATAGGTTACTTGGCAAAATAGACGTATCTCATTTTATGCCTTCAAATAATACCTCTACCTTTAAGTAATGCCACACAGTAAAAGGCCAACATAATTCAAAATAAATAATGAAAGAAAAACTATTAAACTAACCATTTTAGTAGGCACGCTTTAGCAATTTTTTAAATCCTCCATACTGAAAAGTAATGAAATATTGAGATACGCCCTTTTGGCTTAGAAGGGCAGAGTTATGAACGTGTATTTCACATTTTCTCAAAAATGTTCGTAAGCTTAACAAAAACATCGCACTGTAAATTAAGTTATAGGTCGCGCGTTACTTCTTGACGAATGAAAATTTTATATGAAAGGTTGAATGCGAGTCTCTACTCAGCTTTTGCGGGAACGAGAGAGAGGAGGTACAGTCTGCAGTGAGATGACGCGCATGCTTCTGAGCTGAAGTAGTACAACACTACAAATCAATTTATGACACTTGCAGTAATATCAGCCACACGTATTATACACTATACCTCTATAACTGTTTCCACTTAACTTTCTTGCATTTATTCTATTCCCGACATCTCTCCCTCGTCTGAATTGCTATTTTCGTTGCATGCATACATACATCCGTACCGCACCAAACTTCTGCAGTCGACTGTATACACAAACGCGACAGAGGAAAAACGAGGTGTCTGTTATCGTAGCATAAACATTTGCTGACCTGTTTATTAAGGGTAGGCTCACTCATTGGATTTCTGCTCAAGGTCATTCGTCAAGAACGAACGCGCAACCTATACAAAATGGATTCGTATTGTCGGTCTTCTACTGGTTATTAACAAGACTGCTGCAGTGGCACATATTACAAACTATCGTCATTAGGAAGCGAACCATGCACTGTAGAATGATGTTCATGCATCGGGACGTTATCAGAGGCAGTTAGTCCATCCTTCTTATTGCTGATGCCTAATTACCTATATATCGCCTACATCACCTTTAGAAAAATTATCAGCTTGCCGCCCTCTACAGCATATGAGTATTGTATTGAATCATCAGTTGTGTAGAGTTCCATAGGAATCAGATTAGCCATTCTTTGAATTAATTAATGAAAATATAGCATACATAAAAAAACATAAATATTTTAAGCATGTAATTATTTTACTTCAGGATAGTCTGATATATGTACTTTCGACAATTATTATACGAAACCGTAAATTACTAGAAAAAATGTTTCTTATAAGTTTCCTTATGTGTTCAAATTACGATATGAAGCTGGGAAGTGAGTTAAACAGAACAGTGACGAGTAAGAATTTCTTTCTTTCATATTTAAGGTACTTCAACCTTTTAGAACATCGATTACTTTTAATGCATATGATTCAGCACGAGTCGTATGTGACCTTAACCGCATAGTCGCCTTCGTGTATAGTCTATTTCAAAATAAGACTGGCATCGTGTCTCAGAACACTGCAATACTGGCCCTGTCTCTCGCCGCGCCGTAGCCGAGTGGTTAGACCATTCGCTTCTCACCAAAGCGGCCGGGTTCGATCCCAGGCAACCGCATGTGGGATTTGTGATGGACGAAGCGGCGCTGTGGCGGGTTTCCTCCGGCTTCTCCGGTTTCCCCCGCCATCTCATTCCACCGGTGTTCCATCTTCATTTCATGTATCATCAGTGTCACCGCCTGCGGTACCGTATGTAGTAAAAGTGGGCGTTAAACACCACAAAAAAATCGCCGTGTATGGCCACCAGTCCTACCGTCACAAGCTTCCTTAGTTTCAGTAGACAGTATTGCTACCACGCTTTCATCCGGTAGAAACCTATTCATATCTAACTTTGGCCAATCAGAGACATCAGAATATCTTCCCAACATGGAGTAAATCACGTGCTAGGAGTTGGTTCCACTTTACTGTTCTTGGTCTAATTTCAAAACAGATTATACCATCTATTGTAGTTCACTTGTTGATAGATGACCCTGTTTGCGTAGCTGCCGTTCCCTGCTATTTCGTGATTTGGAACAGCCAGCCCGGTATTACCTGGCGAATGAGTGGAATTACTCGTGCCTACTCAAACAACCCGCTGCACAAGACCTGATCACGCGACATACCGCGCACTATCGCTGTTCCATCTCATTAGATTAGCACAAGTCATGAGACAAGGGACCTAGGTCATTAAGGCTTGGAACGTGAATGGGAAGTCCGCGGTTCAAACTTTCTCTACATTTTTCCCACTCTTCATTACTGCCAAATGCTGCGTGGATGCCGTACACTTAGGCTTGGATCATTTCTTTTCCCAATAAAATTATAATTTTATTTCACGCATCATCGGTGTCCACCACCTGATAACGAATGTGTGTTAATCATTATTTTAAGAAAATCAACAAGGAGGTTTAAAGGACCTAATTTTTCAGCTGAAGGAGGATGATTAATTTGAACTTCCAGCACCAACAAACTGTCGCACTCCTGTATCTGACAAATGTCTGCACTACGTTCCCTTACACTAGCCCAAAGGTATGCAGGTAACTCTGATTCTGTTATTACAACAATCATTGTTGCAAAGAGTGTTTTCTGCTGTTAGTAGAAGCACAGAAGTCATACTACATTCTGCCCCCGCCCGCCCCCTTGTGCTGTTACCGTTACAGTTTTACCTAGATGGAAAAATGTTGCTCATTTAAGCCGCGAAATTCACCGAAGAGCTTTAAACCTCTGACAGGTTTGTGGCCCATGGGCCAGAATATATGCTAGAACTTGAAAATATTTTCCGGAAACATTCAGAATTTTAAAAGCTTTCTGCTGCACGTTACAATGCCGTCACGCAGAATGATGGATCAATAATCTCATTTCCGGGTCTATCATTCAGGTACGATAAGGAATTACTCCAGATACGTAGAACTTACCTGTTTTAAAATAGCCTGAGCTCACTTCCATTGTGCTCACCAGATAAACACCAACATATCTATATTTGTATACGAGACGTGCAAATTCTACTGCTGTTTAAAAGGGATTTTATTTTTTTATTAGCGTCCTCCAATGTAGCGTCATATCGGACGGTAATAAATGAAATGATGCTCAAATGAGCCCGAGGTCCATAGAGTTTTAAGTTACCCGACATTCGTCGTCTCAGGATAAGGGAAAACCTCGGAAAAAACATCTGGATAACTCACCCTAAGCGAGATTCGAACTCACGATCTCTTGGACGTGAGGCAAACACGCTTCCACCAAGGTACGGAGGTGAGCGTTTAAAGGGGAATGAAGATATTTGAAATTAATATAAATATTCAACATTTTTAGACTCTCCTGTCATGTAATCACATTTAAATGCAGATACAAATGATCTTTTATTAGTATCCGTAGCTTTTATCATATTATAATTCACATTTCCCGGAACATATATCGTTTATACCTTTGAGCAGAAACATCTCACACTATGTATTATAAACTAGTATTGCAGACTAATTCTTTTTCCAAGATTACAGCCGAATATTGACATACTCGTAGCTGCAACTACCCCCAAATCTAGACCAAAAAACTGATATATTGTACGAGTAGGAATATTGATTATAGCCAAATAGTAACAGCGTATGCCGTATGCTCATAATTACGTAAAGCTCAGTCGTATTTCACTGAAACTTAATACGTCTAACAGAAAATTACGTATAAATGCTTTATGTAAAGATTACGTATTAACACGTTTCTAAACTACATTTTGGCGGGGCCTACAAACGTTTACGTATAAATACGAATTACTAAGAACTGGTTCACGCATAAAGCAAGTACAACCGTACGTGTGGTATCGTATGACCGCAGGCTTCGCTGATCGGCAACTGCAATGGATTTTGGTGCTCTGGTTCTTCTGCACAGCCGCACAAGAAGCACAGTGGAGTGAAATCAGGAGCTCTAGCCGGGCCAAGCCGAAAACCCCTCGCCCAATCAAGTTTTCTGGAGGTAATTCGTGTAATTTAGAACAATTATGCACTATTGTGGGGGCGCCCCATTTTGCTGAAACCATGTCATCAGCGGCATATTTTCTAATAGCTAATAGCGACAGATCTTCTCCAACAAACTGAACATATCGAGATCAAATGAACCTAGTGTTCTGGGCAGATAATTTTGACCACTGCCTACTTTTTCAGTTCTTTTAAAAGATAATACTATTTTACAAATTCAAGCTTACTTATTATCATTTTAAACTAGCACAGTATACAATTAAATAAGTTTTCTTTTATAAGAAACACAGAGTGCTTGCCCTTCTCTTATCTAATACACGGTTGTTGTAGTTTGATATGTCTATTATAATTACAAAAAATAGAAGAAGAAAGTCATTTTGCCTAATGAAGTAGTTTGTTTTTTGCAAAGCTTTTCAACATCAAAAGCACAGGGGTTTCTTATTTTTATTTATTTTAAACACTTAAACACCCTTTTAATACAACAACCAAAATATAGAACTAATACGCAATATAAAGTATGAAACTAAAATATAAAATAAAGTACCATCAAATTGTTTTGGGAAATGTGTAGAGAATACATTAATAATCTTCTAACCCCAAAAACTGCAGGTAACACAGGAATCTTGATTTGAATCAAGCTTGAATTCAGTATATTTTAGGAATAGTTCGGTTCCTAAAACGACATCTGGAAATCTCATGTAACTGCAATCGTTTCACATGTTGGTACGAGAATATTTTTACTTGATATAGTCTACTTTCCATCCTTATTGTGCTTTAAATAGTAGGGTTTCGTGCATTTTTTAAAATAAAATCATCACCGTATGCTAAAAAGCTTATTTTTCCCACCCCTCAAGTTTTGTCCTATTTTAGGTACTTCAAATTCTAAAAAAACTGGAGCCCTGAGTAAATTTCCAGTTGGCCTCTTTGTAAATCGGGACATGCCCGTGAGATTATGCACGAAAAAAATTTGTTTCCATTAGTTGATCGTCTAGGATTCCACACCACACGTTGACACTGATTGCACCTGGAACGCAGTCTCTCTCATCTAGTGTGTTGTATTCGTAGTCCGTAATGTTGGGTTCATTGTTCCATTCTTGTGGAACGTAATTTTGTCACTGAGGGACACATTGCTTAAGAATCCCGTGTCAGTTTGCATGTGTTGCAATTAGCATTGCAGAAATGCCACTCGGGCTGGATGGTCGCGTTCAGAGAGACTCTGTTGCACTGCATAGCTATAGGGGGCAGGGATGAAATTTATTGCGGTGTAATATATACAGCATACGTACCTGCCTAACGTTCATATCGTGTGCTATGATCCTAGAACTGATAATCGGATTGTCTTCAACTACATTACGCCCTTTTTCTTCATTATCTCCACTGGAGTATCCTGAGCAGAAGCTGCCTTTTTGATTGGTCCTGTTTAACGGAAGTGCCTTTCGGCGCTGATGATCTTTCTCGAAATCGCTCTTGACATGGGCGTCCTTCCTGTTTCCACTTCATTGCATCTTATTTTACCATAGAGCAGGGGTCTCCAAACTTTCCAGCCTTGGGGCCGTATTGATTACTCCAGAAAGTTACGAGGGCCAGAACCGTTTTAATTTTTCCTACTACAGTGTTCTGTGATTTTTCCTGCCATTATCTGTAATTTCTATACTATAGTCAAATATAGTCAAATTGTGTATTACTGTTACGACCGTGACACTTGACGACATCTGGTTGTCAAAAGCGGAAATAGGTAGGGGTAGAATACTCTATCGCTAACAGATAGTGCTAGTAGTGCTTTCGAGAACGTTCTGGTGTATTCCACTCACTTCGAGATGGCTAGCAGCCGGCAGCGAGATCCCCCAGTCAGTCTGCCTTGAGAAGGCAGAAACTATCGTGAAATAAAGTAGTGTGTAGCCCCGTTTAAAATGCATTTTCGAACCGACCAATGCCCATACTTAACGGTATTTTGATTTGGCTTGTTTCTGTGTGTGATTTACTAGAATGGAAAAGATGAGAAAAGTACATAGTGAATGCAGAACATTCAAAGATCAATGGAACTATCAGTATTTCGTGGTTGAGTTCTGTAATAAGGCGGTATGTTTGATTTGCAATGAAACCATAGCCGTTTTCAAAGAATATAACATTAAACGTCATTATGAAACGAAACATTTGCAAAATTACTCAAAATATACAGGAAGTTTTCGGACAGAAAAATTTGAAACTTTGAAGAGCGGATTGAAATCGCAGCAATCCTTCTTAACGAAAGCGTGCTAGCTTTCGTGTGGCTCTTGAAGTAGCAAGACGTGGAAAACCATTCACCTATGGAGAAATGATCAAAGAATGCGTAATTGCAGTAGCCGAAGACATGTGTCCCGAACAGGTACATTTATTTAAAACTGTCAGTTTGTCAGCAAACACCGTGGCTCGGACGATACAAGACATCGCAGAAAATATATCATCTCAACTGTGTGACAAAAATGGACATCTTCTCTGGCCTTGGATGAGTCAACGGATGTGACAGATACTGCTCAGGTGTTGATTTTTATTCGAGAAGTAGATAAAAGCTATGCAGTGTATGAAGAACTTCTTGATATTGATAGTATTCACGGCACGACTGCTGGGGAAGATAATTTCAAGGGGGTTCAAAATGCCATTAATACTAAGAACCTTCGATAGAAAAACTTGAGATCTATTACAACTTATGTAGGCAAAAACATGTGTGGTAAAAATACAGGAGTGATTGCACTTGTGTTAATGACTAGAAAATGACGCTGGTTCAAAACCATTAGTCTTACATTGTATCATTCATCATCAGTCCTTGTGCGGGAAATGTTTGGATATGTCTGAAGATATAAAACCAGTCATATCAGTTGTTAATTTCATCAGATCCACTGGCCTGAATCACCGACAATTCCGCGAGTTATTCACGAGATTGGAAAAAATGACTTACCATATCATACTGCCGTACGCTGACTTAGTTGCGGAAAAGTTCTTCGCCGCTTTTTTGAACAACGAGCAGAGATCGAAATTTGTTTCAATGGATAGCATTGCCCTCTTACTGAATTACAAAATAGCGAATGGCTGTGGAAGTTAGCATTCTGTGTAGATTTGACTAAACATATGAACAAACTGAATTTGAGATTGCAAGGAGAAAAACAGCTTCTCCTTGATTTATACACTAATATCAAATCGTTTCGGCAGAAAATAATACTGTTTCAATCACAGTTACGGAAAAAATGTTTGACACATTTTAAAACGAGTGAAATATTCAGCCACACTACTGAGACTGAGTTTCCTGTACATTTTGCAATCGACGCTTTGGGTGCTTTGAAGATAAATTTTAATACCCGTTTCTCAGACTTTGATGACATTGCGAAACATCCTTTTGATACTGACATTGAAACCCTAGCCCCGGAACTTCAAATGGACAGTGTTGATTTACAGTGCAGTGATATAATTAAAAGCAAATATCAAAACTCATCTTTGTTGGAATTTTATAAGTAGTCCACTGTTACAATTTGATAATTTGCATAAATTTGCTCGTGGGCTGTTTTCTGTTTTGGGTACGACTTACTTGTGTGAGAAAACATTCTCCAAAATGAAGTACACAAAAATGTTTGCAGATCTAAGTTAACCAATGAGCATCTTAAATCTCTCTTAATAATTGGTACAAGTAAAATAGTTGGTCCACAACTGCAAAATATTGTCAGTGGTAAATCACAGTTACATAAATCTCATTAGTATTTTTCAGAAGGGGACACTCCGCAGTTTCATTCCCGTTAATTTAGCTTTTCCGTCCCTGAGGGATTTTCAGGATAAAAATAATGTGTGATATTTAGGATATATATGTACATTCCAAACTTCGGTTTACATACATAAACGATTCTCTTTACCCCAACATAACTACCGAGGGTGAAACTGCAGGCTGTTCACTAATGTTAACGAAATGCATTTCAATTGACTGATTATTATACTTGTCATTAAACTTTACCTAGCAAGTAAATAAAACAGACTAAGTAAAACAAACATCAAGGGTCTCTTTTTCAACCTACCTTATCAAAGCAACAAATTATTGTAACCAAATATTATAAACAAATATTATTGAAAATATTATTGTATTATATGTGTGTTAATATTTACGTTGATTTGTAACAATATGCAACTGACTCAAATAGTATTGTAAGAATTTATTTTGTAATTAATTGATACATTAAAATTAAATAAATATATTTGTGACTCATGACATAGTTAACTTAAAAAAACAACAATAACAATCCATAAGCAGTCGCGGGCCAGATTGAAGACACTGACGGGCCGGATGTGGCCCGCAGGCCGTAGTTTGGAGACCCCGGCCATAGAGCAACAGCATATTCACATATTCGTCGTTTGAATACATCATTATGTATTGAATTTAATTAAATTATTAAAATATTTCACATTTATTGTCATGATTGTACAACGAATATAGGCAAGTCATTAATTGGTGTAACCTATCACTTTCCCTTTGCATACTGTCTGAATTGATTTTTAAGGTGGATTCATTATCATAGGTGATCGTTCAAGATACGTTTTCGGGTGATTGTGTTAAGTCTTATTGTGTTCTTTTTGTGTGATTGGGTGGGGAAAGACATTTATAGCAATTAAGTGGAATATATTTGTGAAGAACTGCAAACGACAGGCACTTCACTAAGTAAAAGTAAATTAGTGAAGTAAATGTCAGAACTGAGTTAGTTGTGAGTTAGAATTTAAGTTAGCAATTTATTGAAATAAAGCGTTCATTTGTTAGTTATCCATCAGTACTCAGAATATATAAACAGGTTGATCAAATCAAAAAAAAAATCTAATTTTAATATTATAATCCCTTTTCACAGGTTGGGAAAACCGCATAACTGACCGGGAAGGTTCGGGGCGCTGACCACGTCCCATCCTCCAATACTGCACCCCACTCATGACGCCTGAAGTGGGCAGAGTGGGGGATGCAGCGACCGAGCGGTAAACCCTGGCCCATAAAGGCTATTTGCGCTCAGAGTTTAGTTTTTTAGCCTTTTTTGTCTTTCTTTAAACGAAATCTATAGTTTATGACAAAGTTACATCCTATTTCGGCTATCAGAGGTGATATCTCATAATTTATGTTGGTTTTAAGCAAAATTTTATTTCAAATGTGTTGTAATAGGAAATTGTTCTAATCTTCAAAATAAATACCGTTAGTGTACATAGTGCTAAAGCACCTTTCAGCGAGATTTGCTATTCCATGCCGTAACCAGTTTCTGTTTTTGGTGCAACGAATTCCTTGATACCCATGCTTCAATGTTTTCAAATTTCCTTCCAATGTGTCATGGAGCTTAACTGATAATACTCTGCCGGCACAAGATCACAGCTAATGTTGATGTGGTAGCAGTTTGATTCCCTCCAATTCCTGAATTTTGTCCATTGTTCTTTTAGCAATAAGGGGTCTCACATTCTCCTGCTGCGAGAGAACTCTGTTGATGTTAAGTAATGCCGCGTGCCTCCGTCTCATTCCAGTTGTTGAGAATAAAAATCCACATCGACTGCGCGCCCATTTGGAGCAAATTACCGGTGAATCCCACCTGCAAAATTCCACCACACAGGTGTCATTTTGGGGCGATAGCTATTTCTTTAACGACAACGTTTGCAGGCTGATAGGTTTCAGACTCTCTTTCGAGGTGTCCGATTGCGTAATACCTCTAATTTTCATAACATGTGGCAATTCTCCTGATAAATCTATTATCCCAAGAATTAGAGATGAGCTGACGACAGATATCCACTCTACGTTTACGTAAGGTGGCAGGGGAAGCAGGACGTTGTAGGTGTTTGAATGAATCTCTAGGGATAACTTTTAAAGCCTATAGCAGTGTATGTATGTTTATGAGCGTTCATGGTAGCTGAGTATGTCCTTCACTATATTGCTGTATGTCTCCTAATGCAAGAGCTTTCTATCTTGATTGAATATATTACCCCAACATAATGCTACCTCGCCCCCACATAGCCACGCTAACCTAACCTAACCTAACCTAACCTAACCTAACCTAACCTCACCTCACCTCACCTCACCTCACCTCACCTCACCTAAGCCCCATACCTAACCTAACCTAACCTAATCTAACCTAGCCTAAGTCCCATACTTCTACTCGTCTAACCTATCCTAACCTAACCTAACCTCGCCTAAGCCCCATACTTCTACTCACCTAACCTATCCTAACCTAACCTAACCTAACCTCACCTAAGCCCTATACTTCGACTCATCTAACCTATCCTAACCTAACCTTACTTAAGCTCCATACTTCTACTCGTCTAACCTATCCTACCCTAACCTAGCTCCCACTCTTTTTTACTTTGAACTTTCATAATTTAACATAACCTAAGCCTCATAATTCTACTCGTCTAACCTATCCTACCCTAACCTAGCTCCCACTCTTTTTTACTTTGAACTTTCATAATTTAACATAACCTAAGCCTCATACTTCTACTCGTGTAACCTACCCTAATGCTACTTAACCTAAGTGAGCATACATCTTCCTATTTGTTAAGATATTTTAACCTGACTCAACCCAACCTATTTCATTCCTAGTTAACTTAAGCGTTCTATTCTTCTATAACCTATTCTAACCTATTATGACCTTCACACCGTACCATTTCAGTCTTAGACATACCGCTTACTTTTGCAGATTTTTTCCTCAGTAACTTAAATAGCTACTCCGAAGGTATTAGACCCTCGGACATGCGAACCCTAAGTATTTGCGATACTTTTTACGAAACGTTGATGCTTTTTGGGAGTTTAGTTGCTATTTTAGCCGCTTTTGCGGTATTCTGGAGGTTTTTTTTACGAATTTTTGAAGGTTTGTCCCGATTATCAGGTATTCTCATGTCTTTAGTAAGTTTAATGCTTTTAAGGGGTATATGGAGCCTTTTTAGGGATTTGTTATGCTTTCATGATCAAATTCCATCCTTTCGTAAGTGTATGATGTTCTCGTCTAGAGAATTGTTTACAGTCTTTCTAAGACTAACCTAACTTATCCACAAACCTCTTTAGAGACATTTTTTCAACGTTATTTAACATTATACGTGTTTCTTTTTCTCCTCACTCGAACTCTTTTTGTAAACTAACATTAGAAGACGTTGTAGCTTTGTTATTCAAATAGCTATTGTATCCGTCTTTGTGCACTGCTTCAGTATGCTACACATGTTAACCTCATTTAACGATTCTTTTGCGTAGTTCTGTATGTTCTAATGGTAACACGTCAAACGTTGCACACATTCCTTCTAAGGCTATCCTAACCTAACCTAACCTAAGCCCCATACTTCTACTCGTTTAACCTAACATTACTTAACCTAAACTAACCTAAGTCATTACTTCTACATGGCTAACCTAACCTAACCTAGCTCCCACTTTTACACTGGTCTTTGATAATTTAACCTAAGCCCATACTTCTACATGTCTAACCTAACATAGCCTAGCCTAAACCAGCCTAGCCTAACCTAACCTAACCTAACCTATCCTAACCTATCTGATTCCCATTTTACTCAAGCATTCTATTCTTCTATAACCTTTTCTAACCTTTGCACCATACCGTTTCAGGCTCAGACATCCCGCATTCGTTTGCAGATGTATTTCCGACAACTTTAGATAATTTGAAGGTATTACACACCCGTTCCCCTGACATGCAAGCTTTCAGGCTCAGACATCCCGCTTTCCTTTGCAGATTTTTTTTTCAGTAACTTTAGATAGGTACTCTGAAGATATTAGACCCTCGGACATGCGAACCCTAAGTATTTTCCATACTTTTTACGAAACGTTAATGCTATTTGGGAGTTTAGTAGATATTTTAGCCGTTTTTACGGTATTCTGGAGGCTTTTTTTACGAATTTTTGAAGGTTTACCATGGATTTTCTATGTTTTCACGTCGTTAGTATGTTTTAATGTTTTTATGGGGTATATGGAGCCCTTTTTAGCGATTTGTTATGCTTTCATGATCAAATTCCATCCTTTCGTAAGTGTATGATGTTCTCGTCTAGAGAATTGTTTACAGTCTTTCTAAGACTAACCTAACTTATCCACAAACCTCTTTAGAGACATTTTTTCAACGTTATTTAACATTATACGTGTTTCTTTTTCTCCTCACTCGAACTCTTTTTGTAAACTAACATTAGAAGACGTTGTAGCCTTGTTATTCAAATAGCTATTGTATCCGTCTTTGTGCACTGCTTCAGTATGCTACACATGTTAACCTCATTTAACGATTCTTTTGCGTAGTTCTGTATGTTCTAATGGTAACACGTCAAACGTTGCACACATTCCTTCTAAGGCTATCCTAACCTAACCTAACCTAAGCCCCATACTTCTACTCGTTTAACCTAACATTACTTAACCTAAACTAACCTAAGTCATTACTTCTACATGGCTAACCTAACCTAACCTAGCTCCCACTTTTACACTGGTCTTTGATAATTTAACCTAAGCCCATACTTCTCCATGTCTAACCTAACCTAGCCTAGCCTAAACCAGCCTAGCCTAACCCAACCTAACCTAACCTATCCTAACCTATCTGATTCCCATTTTACTCAAGCATTCTATTCTTCTATAACCTTTTCTAACCTTTGCACCATACCGTTTCAGGCTCAGACATCCCGCATTCGTTTGCAGATGTATTTCCGACAACTTTAGATAATTTGAAGGTATTACACACCCGTTCCCCTGACATGCAAGCTTTCAGGCTCAGACATCCCGCTTTCCTTTGCAGATTTTTTTTTCAGTAACTTTAGATAGGTACTCTGAAGATATTAGACCCTCGGACATGCGAACCCTAAGTATTTTCCATACTTTTTACGAAACGTTAATGCTATTTGGGAGTTTAGTAGATATTTTAGCCGTTTTTACGGTAGTCTGGAGGTTTTTTTTGCGAATTTTTGAAGGTTTACCATGGATTTTCTATGTTTTCACGTCGTTAGTATGTTTTAATGTTTTTATGGGGTATATGGAGCCCTTTTTAGCGATTTGTTATGCTTTCATGATCAAATTCCATCCTTTTGTAAATGTATGATGTTCTCGTCTAGAGAATTGCTAACAGTCTTTCTAAGCCTAACCTAACTTAACCACAAACCTCTTTACAGACATTTCTTCAACGTTAGTTAACATTATACAGGCTTCTTTTTCTCCTCCCTCCAACTCTTTTTGTAAACTAACATTAGAAGACGTTGTAACCTTGTTATTCAAATAGCTATTGTATCCGTCTTTGCACACTGCTCCAGTATGCTATACATGTCAACTTCATTTAACGATTCTCCTAATTAGTTCTGTATCTTATAAGTTATAACGGTAACACGTGAAACGCTGCTTACATTCGTTCTAAGACCATCCAAATCTAACCTGCCCCACCACCACCACCACCACCGCCATCGTTGCAATCACCGCCATCCTTGCCATCATCACAATCGTTACCATCACCACCATAACCATCACCAATGCCACCATCCTCACTATCACCTCCACGTTATCATCACCATCATCAACATCGTTACCATCACCACCATAACCATCACCAGTACCACCATTCTCATTATCACCATTCTCTTTATCACCTCCACATTACCATCACCATCCCCACCATTACCATCGTTGCCATCACCACCGCCGCCATACACGAACACCACCATAACCATCATCAGTACCACCATCGTTGCCATCACCACCACCATTACCATAAACATCATCAGCATCATTAGCATCACCACCATAACCATCACCAATACCGCCATCCTTACCATCACCACCATCGTTAGCATCTCTACCATAACCATCAACACCACCACCACCACCGCCGCCATCGCCATCGTTGCAATCACCATCGTCACCATCGTTACATTCACAACCATAACCACCACCAGGTCCTCCATTCTCACCATCACTACCATAACCATCACCGCCATCGTTAACATCACCACCGCCCTTGTCGCCACCACCATCGTTACCATAGTCACCATCCTTGCCATCATCAGCATCGTTACCGTCACCACCATAACCATCACCAGTACCACCATCGTTACCATCACACTCGTTACCATCATCACCATCACAAACACAAAGATCACCAACCCCTCCTATTATTATATAACCTAATCCATCCTCCCCTACTTATCTATTCTATCCTGTCATAATGTCTCTTGATCTTCCTCTTTGCAGATATAACCTTGGGCGTTTATCTGTTATTTGTAGAAGATTTCCAGCGATTTTAGGGTTTAGAAGGTATTCAGCCACTGCGACACGCTTATTGAAGAACCTCTTAGGCAATTTTGCGAATTATGTAGGTTATTTGTTAGATTTTCCAGAGGTTTCATGCTATTTTGATGCTGTTTTAGATCGTTTTTGCAGATATTTTAGTTGCTTTTAGGGTCATCAGGCTGCTTTTACGACTGATTTACACACCTTTCAGGCAATTTCGAGAATTATTAGACATTTGTATTCCATTATCGGGACTTTCAAGGTATTTTATGACCATCTTGAACCTTGGGTGCATATTTCAGTCACTTTTCAGGCATTCTGAGTGTTTTAGACCACTTTCCAGAACGTCTTAGACGATTTGGACGTTTCTTTAGCCAATATGATAGTTATTTTATTTACTTTCATTATATTTTGACATCATTCATGTTTGTTCTCCTCCCTCCCACTCTTTCTTAAACTAACATTAGAAGACGTTGTAACCTTGCTGTTCAACTAACTACTGTCTACGATTTGCTCCCTGCTCCAGTATGCTATACATGCTAACCTCATTTTTAACGATTCTTTTGCATAGTTCAGTATGTTCTAATGGCAACACGCCAGACGTTGCTTACATTCCTTCTAAGACCATCATGACCTAACCTAACATAACCAACCATCATCGTCGCCAACGCAACCTATGGCGCAACGCCATAACCATTGACACCACCAACTCCACCGCCAACACCACCAACACAGGCATTACCACACCCACCACCACTACAACTGTCATTACTACCATCATACCCCTTCACTACCAACGCAGCCAGGACCACACCCACCATCATCATCACCACACCAACCATCGCCACCTATTCTGCAACACCACCACCACCACCGTCACCACCATCATCACCACCACCAACATCAACACCTCCAACACCAGCGCCACCATAACCTGCACGACCACAACCATCGCAGCACCGCCACCTCCGTCATCACCACCACCGCCATAACCTACACGAACACCACCACCACCACCATCACCACCACCACCACCAACAACAACGCCACCACCACCCTCACCAGCGCCACTATAACGGCCACCACTACCACCACCACCACCAACGCCACCACCACCACCACCACCACCATTAAGAACCTTTCAGGCAGTCTTGAGGATTATGTAGATTATTTCATCGATTTTTCAGAGGTTTCATGGTATTTTGAGGTTGTTTTAGATCGTTTAACAGATATTTTACTTGCTTTTGAGTACTTTCAACGGCATCAGGGAATAATTCTCACTACATCTAGGATACTGAAGTAGGTATTTCAAGCGTTAATAGACGTATCTATCAGTTTAAGGATCGGTTCAGACATTTTAGAGGCATTTTAAGCACTATGCGGGGATTTTAAACTTTTACACCGACATTTTGGACAGTCTTCAGGATACTTTGAAACACTTTTATAGGCGTTAAACGCTTTTAATGGTGTTTTTTGAACACTAACTCAAACATCGGATCCTTCGCAGGAATTTGAGGGTTTTCAGGGTATCTCAGGCTTGTGGCAGGCATGTTTCACCAGTTTAAAGATGTTTTAAGACGCTGAATCAGGTATTTTTGACGCTGCTAGAATTATTTTAGTTAAGCACATTTCACCAAGTTTTCTTCATTAATTTCTTTTGTTTTACAGTAGTCGAGGTGCAGTCCAACCTAACCATTCATTTATTGCATTTCTTGCACTTATTATTTCGACTACATTTCACTACTAACCTAACCCAGCAACAATCGTATCATCATCAACAACAACAACAACAACTGCTCTATCTCGTAGTCTGACCAAGCTAACCTAACCTAACTTAACCTAAGCTAAGCTCCATACTTCTATTCGTCTAACCTATCCTAACCTAACCCAGCCTGAGCTCCATACTTCTACTCGTCTAACCTAATTTCTAAGCCCTTACTTCTACTCTTTTTACTTTAGTCTTTCATATTTTAACCTAACCTTATTGTTATCCTCCTCTTATTGTTATTTATTCTATTTCATCATCATGATCAGTTTCTAGATATTCATTCTATCCTCTTATTATCCCTCCTATATCATCCTC
>CM060961.1:152360240-152402740 GCA_030765045.1 Tenodera sinensis | reverse complement strand
ACCAAAATAGCATTGAAATTGGAGTGAAACGTTTCAAAAAATGTACTTACAACTGGTGCAAAAGCACTCTCAATATCCCGAAAAGTGTCTTAAAACACTTAAAATAGCTATAGAATGCTCCGAAAAGATTTTAAAAATTCTGAAAACATGCATGCCGGTGAGTCTGAATATCTTCTAAATCCTAAATTCGTTGGAAATCCTTCACAAGCAACGAATAAATACCCCGAGGTTATATCCGCAAAGAGGGAAATCCTTATGGCAGGATGGAATAGACAAGCAGAGGAGGATGATATAGGAAGGATAATAAGAGGATAGAATGAATATCTAGAAACTGATCATGATGATGAAATAGAATAAATAACAATAAGAGGAGGATAACAATAAGGTTAGGTTAAAATATGAAAGACTAAAGTAAAAAGAGTAGAAGTAAGGGCTTAGAAATTAGGTTAGACGAGTAGAAGTATGGAGCTCAGGCTGGGTTAGGTTAGGATAGGTTAGACGAATAGAAGTATGGAGCTTAGCTTAGGTTAAGTTAGGTTAGGTTAGCTTGGTCAGACTACGAGATAGAGCAGTTGTTGTTGTTGTTGTTGATGATGATACGATTGTTGCTGGGTTAGGTTAGTAGTGAAATGTAGTCGAAATAATAAGTGCAAGAAATGCAATAAATGAATGGTTAGGTTGGACTGCACCTCGACTACTGTAAAACAAAAGAAATTAATGAAGAAAACTTGGTGAAATGTGCTTAACTAAAATAATTCTAGCAGCGTCAAAAATACCTGCTTCAGCGTCTTAAAACATCTTTAAACTGGTGAAACATGCCTGCCACAAGCCTGAGATACCCTGAAAACCCTCAAATTCCTGCGAAGGATCCGATGTTTGAGTTAGTGTTCAAAAAACACCATTAAAAGCGTTTAACGCCTATAAAAGTGTTTCAAAGTATCCTGAAGACTGTCCAAAATGTCGGTGTAAAAGTTTAAAATCCCCGCATAGTGCTTAAAATGCCTCTAAAATGTCTGAACCGATCCTTAAACTGATAGATACGTCTATTAACGCTTGAAATACCTACTTCAGTATCCTAGATGTAGTGAGAATTATTCCCTGATGCCGTTGAAAGTACTCAAAAGCAAGTAAAATATCTGTTAAACGATCTAAAACAACCTCAAAATACCATGAAACCTCTGAAAAATCGATGAAATAATCTACATAATCCTCAAGACTGCCTGAAAGGTTCTTAATGGTGGTGGTGGTGGTGGTGGCGTTGGTGGTGGTGGTAGTGGTGGCCGTTATAGTGGCGCTGGTGAGGGTGGTGGTGGCGTTGTTGTTGGTGGTGGTGGTGATGGTGGTGGTGGTGGTGTTCGTGTAGGTTATGGCGGTGGTGGTGATGACGGAGGTGGCGGTGCTGCGATGGTTGTGGTCGTGCAGGTTATGGTGGCGCTGGTGTTGGAGGTGTTGATGTTGGTGGTGGTGATGATGGTGGTGACGGTGGTGGTGGTGGTGTTGCAGAATAGGTGGCGATGGTTGGTGTGGTGATGATGATGGTGGGTGTGGTCCTGGCTGCGTTGGTAGTGAAGGGGTATGATGGTAGTAATGACAGTTGTAGTGGTGGTGGGTGTGGTAATGCCTGTGTTGGTGGTGTTGGCGGTGGAGTTGGTGGTGTCAATGGTTATGGCGTTGCGCCATAGGTTGCGTTGGCGACGATGATGGTTGGTTATGTTAGGTTAGGTCATGATGGTCTTAGAAGGAATGTAAGCAACGTCTGGCGTGTTGCCATTAGAACATACTGAACTATGCAAAAGAATCGTTAAAAATGAGGTTAGCATGTATAGCATACTGGAGCAGGGAGCAAATCGTAGACAGTAGTTAGTTGAACAGCAAGGTTACAACGTCTTCTAATGTTAGTTTAAGAAAGAGTGGGAGGGAGGAGAACAAACATGAATGATGTCAAAATATAATGAAAGTAAATAAAATAACTATCATATTGGCTAAAGAAACGTCCAAATCGTCTAAGACGTTCTGGAAAGTGGTCTAAAACACTCAGAATGCCTGAAAAGTGACTGAAATATGCACCCAAGGTTCAAGATGGTCATAAAATACCTTGAAAGTCCCGATAATGGAATACAAATGTCTAATAATTCTCGAAATTGCCTGAAAGGTGTGTAAATCAGTCGTAAAAGCAGCCTGATGACCCTAAAAGCAACTAAAATATCTGCAAAAACGATCTAAAACAGCATCAAAATAGCATGAAACCTCTGGAAAATCTAACAAATAACCTACATAATTCGCAAAATTGCCTAAGAGGTTCTTCAATAAGCGTGTCGCAGTGGCTGAATACCTTCTAAACCCTAAAATCGCTGGAAATCTTCTACAAATAACAGATAAACGCCCAAGGTTATATCTGCAAAGAGGAAGATCAAGAGACATTATGACAGGATAGAATAGATAAGTAGGGGAGGATGGATTAGGTTATATAATAATAGGAGGGGTTGGTGATCTTTGTGTTGGTGATGGTGATGATGGTAACGAGTGTGATGGTAACGATGGTGGCGATGGTGAGGATGGTGGTACTGGTGATGGTTATGGTGGTGACGGTAACGATGCTGATGATGGCAAGGATGGTGACTATGGTAACGATGGTGGTGGCGACAAGGGCGGTGGTGATGTTAACGATGGCGGTGATGGTTATGGTAGTGATGGTGAGAATGGAGGACCTGGTGGTGGTTATGGTTGTGAATGTAACGATGGTGACGATGGTGATTGCAACGATGGCGGTGGCGGCGGTGGTGGTGTTGGTGTTGATGGTTATGGTAGAGATGCTAACGATGGTGGTGATGGTAAGGATGGCGGTATTGGTGATGGTTATGGTGGTGATGCTAATGATGCTGATGATGTTTATGGTAATGGTGGTGGTGATGGCAACGATGGTGGTACTGATGATGGTTATGGTGGTGTTCGTGTATGGCGGCGGTGGTGATGGCAACGATGGTAATGGTGGGGATGGTGATGGTAATGTGGAGGTGATAAAGAGAATGGTGATAATGAGAATGGTGGTACTGGTGATGGTTATGGTGGTGATGGTAACGATGTTGATGATGGTGATGATAACGTGGAGGTGATAGTGAGGATGGTGGCATTGGTGATGGTTATGGTGGTGATGGTAACGATTGTGATGATGGCAAGGATGGCGGTGATTGCAACGATGGCGGTGGTGGTGGTGGTGGTGGTGGGGCAGGTTAGATTTGGATGGTCTTAGAACGAATGTAAGCAGCGTTTCACGTGTTACCGTTATAACTTATAAGATACAGAACTAATTAGGAGAATCGTTAAATGAAGTTGACATGTATAGCATACTGGAGCAGTGTGCAAAGACGGATACAATAGCTATTTGAATAACAAGGTTACAACGTCTTCTAATGTTAGTTTACAAAAAGAGTTGGAGGGAGGAGAAAAAGAAGCCTGTATAATGTTAACTAACGTTGAAGAAATGTCTGTAAAGAGGTTTGTGGTTAAGTTAGGTTAGGCTTAGAAAGACTGTTAGCAATTCTCTAGACGAGAACATCATACATTTACAAAAGGATGGAATTTGATCATGAAAGCATAGCAAATCGCTAAAAAGGGCTCCATATACCCCATAAAAACATTAAAACATACTAACGACGTGAAAACATAGAAAATCCATGGTAAACCTTCAAAAATTCGTAAAAAAAACCTCCAGACTACCGTAAAAACGGCTAAAATATCTACTAAACTCCCAAATAGCATTAACGTTTCGTAAAAAGTATGGAAAATACTTAGGGTTCGCATGTCCGAGGGTCTAATATCTTCAGAGTACCTATCTAAAGTTACTGAAAAAAAAATCTGCAAACGAAAGCGGGATGTCTGAGCCTGAAAGCTTGCATGTCAGGGGAACGGGTGTGTAATACCTTCAAATTATCTAAAGTTGTCGGAAATACATCTGCAAACGAATGCGGGATGTCTGAGCCTGAAACGGTATGGTGCAAAGGTTAGAAAAGGTTATAGAAGAATAGAATGCTTGAGTAAAATGGGAATCAGATAGGTTAGGATAGGTTAGGTTAGGTTGGGTTAGGCTAGGCTGGTTTAGGCTAGGCTAGGTTAGGTTAGACATGTAGAAGTATGGGCTTAGGTTAAATTATCAAAGACCAGTGTAAAAGTGGGAGCTAGGTTAGGTTAGGTTAGCCATGTAGAAGTAATGACTTAGGTTAGTTTAGGTTAAGTAATGTTAGGTTAAACGAGTAGAAGTATGGGGCTTAGGTTAGGTTAGGTTAGGATAGCCTTAGAAGGAATGTGTGCAACGTTTGACGTGTTACCGTTAGAACATACAGAACTACGCAAAAGAATCGTTAAATGAGGTTAACATGTGTAGCATACTGAAGCAGTGCACAAAGACGGATACAATAGCTATTTGAATAACAAGGCTACAACGTCTTCTAATGTTAGTTTACAAAAAGAGTTCGAGTGAGGAGAAAAAGAAACACGTATAATGTTAAATAACGTTGAAAAAATGTCTCTAAAGAGGTTTGTGGATAAGTTAGGTTAGTCTTAGAAAGACTGTAAACAATTCTCTAGACGAGAACATCATACACTTACGAAAGGATGGAATTTGATCATGAAAGCATAACAAATCGCTAAAAAGGGCTCCATATACCCCATAAAAACATTAAAACATACTAACGACGTGAAAACATAGAAAATCCATGGTAAACCTTCAAAAATTCGTAAAAAAAGCCTCCAGAATACCGTAAAAACGGCTAAAATATCTACTAAACTCCCAAATAGCATTAACGTTTCGTAAAAAGTATGGAAAATACTTAGGGTTCGCATGTCCGAGGGTCTAATATCTTCAGAGTACCTATCTAAAGTTACTGAAAAAAAATCTGCAAAGGAAAGCGGGATGTCTGAGCCTGAAAGCTTGCATGTCAGGGGAACGGGTGTGTAATACCTTCAAATTATCTAAAGTTGTCGGAAATACATCTGCAAACGAATGCGGGATGTCTGAGCCTGAAACGGTATGGTGCAAAGGTTAGAAAAGGTTATAGAAGAATAGAATGCTTGAGTAAAATGGGAATCAGATAGGTTAGGATAGGTTAGGTTAGGTTAGGTTAGGTTAGGCTGGTTTAGGCTAGGCTAGGTTAGGTTAGACATGTAGAAGTATGGGCTTAGGTTAAATTATCAAAGACCAGTGTAAAAGTGGGAGCTAGGTTAGGTTAGGTTAGCCATGTAGAAGTAATGACTTAGGTTAGTTTAGGTTAAGTAATGTTAGGTTAAACGAGTAGAAGTATGGGGCTTAGGTTAGGTTAGGTTAGGATAGCCTTAGAAGGAATGTGTGCAACGTTTGACGTGTTACCATTAGAACATACAGAACTACGCAAAAGAATCGTTAAATGAGGTTAACATGTGTAGCATACTGAAGCAGTGCACAAAGACGGATACAATAGCTATTTGAATAACAAAGCTACAACGTCTTCTAATGTTAGTTTACAAAAAGAGTTCGAGTGAGGAGAAAAAGAAACACGTATAATGTTAAATAACGTTGAAAAAATGTCTCTAAAGAGGTTTGTGGATAAGTTAGGTTAGTCTTAGAAAGACTGTAAACAATTCTCTAGACGAGAACATCATACACTTACGAAAGGATGGAATTTGATCATGAAAGCATAACAAATCCCTAAAAAGGCTCCATATACCCCTTAAAAGCATTAAACTTACTAAAGACATGAGAATACCTGATAATCGGGACAAACCTTCAAAAATTCGTAAAAAAAACCTCCAGAATACCGCAAAAGCGGCTAAAATAGCAACTAAACTCCCAAAAAGCATCAACGTTTCGTAAAAAGTATCGCAAATACTTAGGGTTCGCATGTCCGAGGGTCTAATACCTTCGGAGTAGCTATTTAAGTTACTGAGGAAAAAATCTGCAAAAGTAAGCGGTATGTCTAAGACTGAAATGGTACGGTGTGAAGGTCATAATAGGTTAGAATAGGTTATAGAAGAATAGAACGCTTAAGTTAACTAGGAATGAAATAGGTTGGGTTGAGTCAGGTTAAAATATCTTAACAAATAGGAAGATGTATGCTCACTTAGGTTAAGTAGCATTAGGGTAGGTTACACGAGTAGAAGTATGAGGCTTAGGTTATGTTAAATTATGAAAGTTCAAAGTAAAAAAGAGTGGGAGCTAGGTTAGGGTAGGATAGGTTAGACGAGTAGAATTATGAGGCTTAGGTTATGTTAAATTATGAAAGTTCAAAGTAAAAAAGAGTGGGAGCTAGGTTAGGGTAGGATAGGTTAGACGAGTAGAAGTATGGAGCTTAAGTAAGGTTAGGTTAGGATAGGTTAGATGAGTCGAAGTATAGGGCTTAGGTGAGGTTAGGTTAGGTTAGGTTAGGATAGGTTAGGTGAGTAGAAGTATGGGGCTTAGGCGAGGTTAGGTTAGGTTAGGATAGGTTAGACGAGTAGAAGTATGGGACTTAGGCTAGGTTAGATTAGGTTAGGTTAGGTTAGGTATGGGGCTTAGGTGAGGTGAGGTGAGGTGAGGTGAGGTGAGGTTAGGTTAGGTTAGGTTAGGTTAGGTTAGGTTAGGTTAGGTTAGGTTAGCGTGGCTATGTGGGGGCGAGGTAGCATTATGTTGGGGTAATATATTCAATCAAGATAGAAAGTTCTTGCATTAGGAGACATACAGCAATATAGTGAAGGACATACTCAGCTACCATGAACGCTCATAAACATACATACACTGCTATAGGCTTTAAAAGTTATCCCTAGAGATTCATTCAAACACCTACAACGTCCTGCTTCCCCTGCCACCTTACGTATTAATGCTTAGATTACGCATGGCGGCCATCTTGCGCATTTGGGTCTGCGCCAGCTCTGTCCTACCCTACCTACTTACGTTGAGTTTGATCAGGTGTCAATCCATGTGGTGCAAATTTGCTGCTTCTGAACGATGTTTAAGTGTTTTAATAAGGCAACGCATGGTATCTTTTAAAGACCGAGTTCCTCTGACAGTCTGACAACCTGTGAGTGCTTGTCTGTGAATTTTCTTTCAAAACGCTGCGTGTATTCCCAATATTCCATAATTTGGGTCTTTCAGAACGTTTTTAATCTTTAATGTTTTCGCTTCCATTATTAAAAGCTGAAACCATCGTAGTGCTACTCGCTACTAGGTACACGCCTTCGACTTCACATATTCTTGGAGCCGTGGCAAGCAGTTTTCTAATCTTGTAGTGCTTCGGACGGACTCTAATCTCAAAATGTATTGTCTCCATTTAAATTCTTATGTTACCAACTGCTGCCTGCCAACATATTAGCAATACGAACAATGAACGTAGCACCCTATAATAGCATTGACAAAACTAAAAGCTATCGACATTACCTGTGAAAAACCTGACATTTAAAAATCAGATGCGCATAACAGAATATTATGTATACTTCTTTTAAATAATAATGAGAAGTTTAACTAGGTTTAACCAATTAATTTATTTATTTTCAGGTTTTTTCCCTCGTTCAATATAACAAATATATTAATCAATGATTGTGTATCTTTATTGAACCCTTATTAATTCCAATATATTTAGGTTAATCCTCCCTCTAAGAACAATTTTGTGAAACTAAATTGTTTCCTCTTTATACAGCTATATAGATTAAACGTAAAATAGTGCAGTTGTTCAATATTTCTTCTTGATG
Source organism: Tenodera sinensis (assembly GCA_030765045.1). Classification (NCBI taxonomy): domain Eukaryota; kingdom Metazoa; phylum Arthropoda; class Insecta; order Mantodea; family Mantidae; genus Tenodera; species Tenodera sinensis. The sequence goes on along the minus strand of CM060961.1, from coordinate 152,395,045 downwards.
GTTAGGAAAACACTCCGAACATTAAATATCAGTCAGGCATCAGCAAGTTTAATTCAGGACCGTGTTATATAGAAGCGACTGAGCCAGCATGAGAGTGATTTGGAAATCACCGCATTGTAATGGTCTATTGGGAATCTATGGCCTACAGACTTGTAGCCAGTCGCCTAATCCACCCATTTGCAACTGTTCCATCATCCATAAACAGCAATGTACGGTGTGGCTCATCAAAATACACACAAATGTTCATTTACAAAACCTTTACTTGCAATATGACCTTGTAAATCCATGGATGATGTTCACCGCAATTCCCATGTATGACACGTTTTAACTGTGTCAGCTATACGAAATGTCCACCATTAGCAGTTTACAGCTTCAAGCAGCAGCGTATAAAATTGCTGGAACGATGGCGTGAAAATAATGGCAGGAATTCACGTGATTTCACAGATGCTAATTCAGTGGAAGTAAGCAACCGTTGCTCATTACGAAGTAAAATGAACAAATATTCAGCTGCTTTCATCCCAATATTTTTATCTTGAAGCATAAATTTTCTGAGAAGTAAATCTGTACCATATTTGAAAGAAAACTAGCTTGCAGATTCTGTAAGGTTTTACTTTTATAAACAGTTTCAAGAAGAAAGAAGATAGATGTGGTTGCTTATATCATCGGACACGAATAGGCAACTATAGTACCAGAAAGAAAGAATCATGGTACAGTTGGAAGCAGAAAATAGTAGCCCATAGGAAGGGTTTCAGTTATGGAAATCTGCAGATCAGTCCAAGCTCTAAGCGTCATATTTCTCCTGCATAATTCAAGCTGCAGCAGTTGATTGACAAGCCTCACGTCTACTCAAAAGATGGCCGGAGCGTAATACTGTTGTAATGTGTTTGCTAGTTGAGTTATAAGTGATGATGTTAATATGGGTAATGGTAGTACATTTATGTAACGATTTCCTTTTATTAGCAAGATCACATCGGTTTCATCATGCAACAACGACAATAATGTATTATTCATATAGTACTAATATATTATTATTACTATTACTATTGTTATTGTTATTATTGTTGTTGTTATTATTATTCGTATTATTATTACTATTATTATTAACATATCGAAACCGACAATTTCATCAAAACAACATCCTCTTGAGTGGCTATAATTTTATTTTAGACTTCGATTCCTTGTTTACGTCAGAAGAAACGTTTGACAAACATTTTTTTGTGTTGTGCACTTAGCATTGCATTAGTTCATTTATCATCCATCTACAAAGTAGAGTCATGTTGCACCAGCTATACAATTGGTTGCTCTGTCTAGAACAACTGAGTGCGATAAACAGAATTGGGATATGACACTGAGCGATGCAGTGAGATTGGCGACCAGTACTAGGTGTAAGAGACAAGAATAGAGAAATGCTACAGACAAACATGTCTGGTTTGTCGAGTGGTGCTAAATATGTTAGAAAAAATGGGCATATAGCACAGACAGTATACTTGATTTGTTTAGTGGGGCTAAGTGTGATAGATAAAATAGGGATATGCCGCAGCCAATATACCTACATATTTGGGTTGTCGAGTAGTACACTGAGTGTAAGCGGCAACAATGTCGTATAAAACTGACTGATACACTTCGTGGTTTTGTAGAAATAGTAATGAGAGTAGAAGACAGGAATTTCTATATGCCAATAATTTACGCACTTGAATGAGTTAAGTAGCACTACTCATAAGGGTAATAGATAATAATGGGGTATGCCACACTTGGTTGGCTTGTCGTGAAAGGGACTTATTGTGTAAGAAACAGGAATGGGTTACATAATATTGACAAACTTCGTGAATTTGTCGAATAGTACGGACAGTACAGGACAACAAAGAGGATATGCCACTGATTGATACCCTGGTTGAGTTGTCTAAGTGATATTGATAATAATAGATATGCCACCGATCGATAATTTTGGCTGGTTTGTCAAATAGTACTAAGGGTAACAAAAATGAAGTATAATTTGTTACATCCACATTCATTTATCCTACAACTATTTCTTGCACAATATTTCCCTCTTGCCCACCTTAGATATGTTGTCAGTACACATTTCCTGTTAGATAAATTATGGATACAGGAAGCTGTAGCGATAGTCCGATGTTTAAAACTCCATTCATTATAAATGACTTTCAAATGTCTCTATTTGTCTCTATTCTATATTTTCTCGAGCAGTACTGAATGTAAAACAGTAGATGGGAATATGCCACTCATCGCCATGCAGTAATTGGGTTTCTCAAGTGGTGTCGAATGTGAGAGAAACAGCACGAGGATATGCTAATGACCGATACATTTATTTGCCGAATAGCGTCAGGGAATGGTGATGACTTGAGCGACTGACTCAATCACTTGTTTAGTTTATGAAGTAAGCGCACCTGTTGGTTGCATGCCTTAATATTTCTTTCACTGTGTTTTTATTTTTGTTTATTTTTGTTTTGTTTTTTTGTTTGTTTTTATGTTAATTTGTCGTGTTTTTCGCAACGAAATCAGTATTTATTTCCGCATTTGGGAATCTCTAACATCTCCTGTCGCAATAGACGGTGAATGAAAATTAATGATTTTGCAAATGAGCTTCCTGTGATGCTAAAGCTTCCTAACCTGAAGTAATAAACGATAGTGGCCTTAAAGACGCCAGGTAAGGAGCATAGAAACACAGCGGATAGAAATGTTATTAGTACCCCGTATTAAATCGTATGCCTATTTCCTTCTATGGAAGCCATACAGTCATTTTGACAAAAGGTGCATCACATTATTTGAAAAAAAAACCAGTCAATCAATAGCAATATCTTTTATTCTCAACTGGTTTCTGACTTCTGCAAGACGTAAATACGGCCAATGTTAAGACGCCATATGCTCTTCCGCGCTCGGCGAACTCGAAAATTGTTTTCATTATAAGGGAAATCTTTGCATACTCAAGAGGAGCAGACAACATCTTACACGTTTAAAATATTAACTTGAGATATTTCATCTGAGAAAGCAATTTATGTATCTTAATTTTAACAACAAAATTAAGTGGAAAAATAATTGTTTTATTTTCAAAACCTGGCTGGTGCAAGCTTCGTGCATTACATAAATGGTTCACATTGTTCTATCTACATTGATAAATACCAGCATGCTGATGACCCTAATTCAGTCCATTCATGCACTGTGAAGTATAAGACTTTTAAGAAAAATATAGTTGTCACCTTGTCTTCTTTTGCCATAATGCGCATGCTCAGATGCAGATAGTCTCCTATAGACGATATCGCTCATTACATTTTTGAAATCTCCCTTGTAGTGAACTCTATTCTACCCTGTTCCAGAGGAATTGACCGTAGCGGGGTAGGGAGCAGTAAATACGGTGTTTTTATTATGATTAGAAGCGAAATGCATTTATGATCGAAATGTTGAGCTATTACAATGGGTTGTAATTTTTTTATAGAGTACTAATTCTCTTTCCCAATTTAATTTCATCCATGTACCCTCAGTGTTCACCACGTGAGGTGTCATATCTATTAATATCAGACGTTAAACACTTCTAAAGAAAAGAAACAAAGAGGAAAAAAGAGATCCAAACGGATTCCATGACATATCTTGATCACTACCTTTCAAATCACTGCGCAGATGCAAAAATATATTAAATGAAGAATGAAATTATTATTACCTTGTCCTAATGGATTCATAGGTTTTAAATATAAAGCATAAGTAGAGATTAGCGTTTACCTCTAAACTATATTGAGGAGTTATTTACACGCAACATTTGAGAAGCATAAAAAAACCGTTCTGTCAGAGATCACAATTATTGGATATGTCGCAATTTGAACACCTTCAGTTTAACATGCACATATTTTCCTTCTCGCGTGAGAAAAACTAAAATATTCGACCTAGTATTCAATAACTCCAAAATAAACTATGTTGGAGGGATGGCAATCATCCGCCCACTGCTTAGCGTTTCTTTTGTTTTGTGTAACCAGCGCCACCGTGTGGGCGAATTTCATAACGCACAAGCACATTACTACATCCGACAATGGAAGAGCCCATAGATAATCTCTGCTAAAATGCGTGTACGTTTTTATGAGCCCGTGCATATATGCCTTCTGCTGTTATTCCATTTTCCCCGCATTTGCCGTTTTCATTTAGATATATCTTAATACCGTGCCACAAAGCCCTCTTTTTCGAGGCTTTTACAGCATCATATGTAGACCTCTAAAACGTAAAAATAATACCGTGGATGTTTCAGGTGTGAAATGAGTTGTATTTCTGAGAAGTGGTATTTACAACTAATCCATTCACACGCAAAGCATTTTATATTCAATAATCCTACTCGGTATCGTCAATTTAAAATAACAACAGCCATTTGTTACTGTAAAATTGCCAAATAAGATTACTGCATCTAATGCTCCACTTTGTACGACTATTTTGCTTACATATGCAAGTACGCTATGAACGAATGACATTCAATAGTGATTTGCATATCACAATCGTGGCTTGATTCTGTGGTACCTATTTGCTATGAATATGTCCCCAAAATATTCATTAAGTACACGAGTACCTTTTCGCTTTTAAGTTTAATGTGAAACTGTAGTACTGGTGTGCAACAAAAATTCAAATGAAAATTACAGTATTTATGTTCATGTGCTTGAGCTAACATAAATTATATAGCTAAAATTCCATTGCAATGTATTTTGACTATGCCTTGCCCATGTTTAAATTTATCTTTATACTATGAAAATCGTCCTTTATTTGTTTGCAATGTCTGTAGCATGGAGGAATAACAAACTTGAATAGTAGCTTAAACCGTGATTATATGTTTAATTAGGTTCCAAATATCTGCTTTGCTCTTTGTTGATGAAATCGTAGCAGGATCAGTAACAAATGAGAGCCAATGAAGCAATATATAATTTTATATATTTTTGAGTTTAAGGATTAATTTAAATGAATCAACAACATGCTAAAGAAATGTGAGAAGTTCCTTCAGCAACGAAAAGAAATCTGTTGGTAAATGAATCTGATTATTTATTAATAAGATTAACTACTGTAGTACTGTGTGGTATAAGTAAAATAAAAGTATAGTATCTCAAGGAAAGCTTTTTTGAAAGCTTTTAGTCATGTAAGTACAGGAAAAATTTGGATGTAAATAAAATGAATGGAGGTAATTTATTTTGCAGACTAAAGTGCTTTAGGGAATTAAGATTTGGGAACTAAAGAAAAGGTATATGCCAGCAGATCGACCAACCGACTTTTTCATCCTGAAGATGGCCATGGAGTCTACAATGGCCGAAAGCTCGACCTTTATAAATCTAACACGGCTGATCACCCGTGAAGCGTTGATCCATAAAGAAAAGGTGCCGGACGCATTTAGCCAACAGCTTCACAGCTTAACCCAATGGCGCTGCATGAACACAATTGGGAAGAGTTGCTTTTATGAAGGGAATATTTATTAGGAATAAAAAAGATACGTGAACAAAATAATTTACACAATGTTTGAAACTGCAGAAAAAGGTAAACCTAGAACAACTTCTGTTGGCAGGATTAAGGAACTTTTAAGTAAAATTGGTTTATGAGATATCTACAGGATAACAGATAATGGTTTGTGAAAAGAATTTGAATTGAAAATTGAATATATTAAAGCGCGAGAAATGTCCACTGCTTTTAACTAGAAAACTTAACATCGAATTTTTTGGTAGAGAACATCACGTTGAAAACTGTGACGTAGCAAGAAGAGAAGACTTGTACAGATTAGAACGCAACTTATAAAACTGGAAGTATTAAGAGCAAGAGTGTATATAGATAAATGCATACTTTGTATCGACTAAGTTAATTGACATGTAATTTCAAATTTTAGAGAACTGAGACTATTAGGCAGAAATGAGAATTATAAAAATAATCCTATTTGCCAAAGAAAATTATAGGGACTAAGATGCAATCAAGTACATATATATGCAATTAACCATTTTGTCATATTAAATGGTTGAAGAAAATTATTACACAGGGTATTCAAGAGTTTAAACGCACTATTAAGTATTAAGTTTGAAATCTTAATGGAAACCAATAGCTCCAAAGCCACGAGTTTGTATTAATTGGGACCCCTAGGTAACCTAGCACCTCAGTGTGTTGGTTTGTAAATGAATACCATATATGTACTATTAAATATGTATGCTGAATTGTACTGTAACTAACGCAAAGGGCTTGCATTTTATTAATAATGGAATACACACCTGTTCATTAAAAAATGCGAGATAATGGGCTTATTCCGTTAAAAAATATACGTGTCTTTTTAAATTATCCACTATTTCATACTTCATGAGTTGGTCCAGATAAAATGAGAACGAAACAGGCAGAGATAGTGCGAGAGAGGTAAAGAAATATTGCGAGAGTGAGTGTGAAAACGGCGAGAGGGCCAGAAATTGTGGGCGAGGATAGAGATTAAAACAGACAGAAAGGGGAATATCGGACTTAATAGGGAGTTTTTGCACCCTAATCAGAAATCTACGTTAAACGTTATTCTGACGTCAATAATTCTACGTCCAATCAGAAGCCAGCACGTTTAACCGCTTGAATTACGTAGCGCTTAACCGAGCGGTCAGGTGCGGTTATATGTGCAGGAATAACGTGTGCAATAACGGAAGTGCGTTAATCACCTACAACTATTATCTCTAGTACAGGACTTCGATTTACAATAAGAGACATCAAACTGTAACAAATGAATAGTGTTACCAACACATTACTTTTTCCGTCAGGCCAACACCCAAAAGTTCGCCAAAATTCGCATTTTGTTTCAAAAATACAAATTAAATTAAATTTCTATTAAACATGACTCCCTTTACCTTGACTTTGTTTTCACTCGGACAAACATTTAAAAATCAGCCAAACTCCAAAAAATAGAAAAAAAGAAAATATAACTACTTCATATCTTATGTAACAATAATAACTACATTTGAATATTTACTCACTAGTGTTGATTAAAATAACAAATCATCCACATCATCTTCAACTTGAAGTGTTGGGTTTCTCTACTCCTCGGTACGAGTCATCGTGCCAATTTTCATCGAAACATTTTCTGGTAGGACATAAAATTATGACAGCAGTTTTTCACACGCTTAAGTTCGGCCATTAGTTTTAAGTCTATCCCTGAGGGAGCTTTTCACATTATTTAACACACTAAATGCTCTTTCGACCTCAGCATTTGACCTAGGTAAGATCAAAAGCATATTGCATTGGCAATATTTACACCGCGCACTACTTAACCATTAGTTTCTAAAATGTACAGTCCGCTTGGCCTTCTTTTCTGACATTTTTAATCAGGCAATTAAAAAAAGGAAGAAAAGCATTATAAAGTAACTGTAATACACAACGAGGCCTTCTAGTCTTGTGCTAACCATTCTTACAAACTGGTATTCTTCTAGCTTCTTCGTGTTAGTGGAGAAAAACATTTGCAGAAATTATCGTGTTGCTTATTTCCTTATAGGTACAAGGGAATGTGGGAACACAGTAAACTTTGAGCGATAGTCAAATCTTCTAAAGCTTTCAAATTCCGTTCTCTTTGCACGGTTAACATATAAAAAGTGAATAACGATTTTTCCATTTGACAGAAGTACAAGTTCTCCAAAGCACACAAATAACGAGGAGCATCTCTGAAATGGTTCACCCTACAAAAATGTATTCAGATATAAATTGTGTGTTTTAGCAAGATCTACATTTTTGTATAGTAATTTTTGGTCTATCTCTTAAGGTTTACCAGTTATGCAAAAGTCATCCAGAGTAAATTGGACTGCGTGAGCTATAGCCAGAAAATGCAAGATACAAATTTCATTTGTCACAAAAATATTCCAAACATATGTCATTAAAATCAAAATTGTTAAAGCCATTTTCAAGAAAATCAGAATGTTCTATATGAAGGGTAGTTTAGGGTGGAGCAATTTTCTTCAAAATCTTCGTGTCGCATCCTTGAAAGACATTAACCTTAAATACCAACTTTGGTTTTAACCGACTTTCGTTATTGAGTTACGCTGTCCACAGACTGACACACACACACACATACACACACACGCGCGCGCGCGCGCGCGCGCGGATCTTTTGCTAAAAGTGCTTTGTTTGGATTCGGGGGGCCTCAAAATATATATTTCTGGTGAAGTCTCGACATCGAATTTTTTAGTAGAGTACAATACTTCCACTAGTTACTGCACGCAGTAGAGAAAGTAAAAAGGGCATAAAATATCGACGAATTTTGTATTTCTGGTTTCATTAACCTACCACGAGTCTTCCAAATTTTGGTAATCTTGTATAGTATACAGGGTGGAAGTGAAATAATCCGTCAGACTGAAGGAGGTGAGGGAATGAATTTAAATGTACAAAAAATTGTTGTACATTCATTTTAGTTAAACGCACCATTAACTAGATAAAGTTTAAAGCTAAGAATATGTGGCAACATCGCACTATCTGTTGATCGAGTAATTTGCTTCTACCCGCAGCAATGATATATAATGTTCCATAAACAGCATTTAAGTAACGTTGGCCATGAATCGAATTCAGATGTTTGCCGCTGGGCAAGAGAACTAGAAAATTCCGCAACAATGAGGTTATTGTAGGTAAACTGAAGACGAATTCTACAATTCCGCATAATTACAAGATGTTATTTGTAATGTTTAAATGGCAGAACTGTTTCCTGTTCTATTTGAGAGGCTTAGGCCATGATAAGCTAACAAACGCATGTTTTAATTAATTAAATGTGGTTGGTTTGTTCCTCACTTTACGTCCCGCAAACATTTTTTCTAACTTTCGATATCAGTTACAGTATTGTAACCTTTAGGAAATCGCAAATATGATGGAAACAAATAACTTTAAATACGCTCAAAAATGGCCAGATAGATAAAATGCATACAAGGTATGTCCAAATCTGCTTAATGCGCATGCGCCCGTTGGTAGCAATATTGCTGCCAACATTGCTCCCGTTTGATAATAACCCAAGTATTTGTTGCTAACATTAAGTACATCAATAAACGTACGTATTTAAATAAGCTGGTGAAAGTTAACCACAATCCGTTCATAACATGCGCGTTCTTAATAAGCCTTCTCGTATAGGAACTGCATGCATTGTTCATCGTGAAACAATGATGCGAGATCAACATTATTAACGAATCAAACAACACTTATACTTACGAAGTTCATTTACTGAATATCAGGGACCGAACAGGACATTCACTTTCACAATAAATAGTAAAGCTAGTTTGCTTCCAACACCGGCACTTATGGTGAACACATGTACAGTTTTAATATCGTCTGCCAGACGTAGTACGTGCTGCAACTGTCACAGCTTTTCAAAGATCACGTTACACATTTGTAAAATACCTCTCACATTATTAATATCGTTATTATGTGTTGCATTTAACCATGTGGTACTAATAATTACTAAATCTTTAGTAAAGCATAATTTATAATGTAAAGTTACTCTCCATCACAATATGCTTAAACAAAAAACAATTGCATGCAGTTAAGTAAACATTCGCGCGATCTACACCAATTCTACACCGATGTCGGAAGAAAGTAAACACACCTGATGCGATGTTGCTAGTTCTAACAGAATTCAAAAAGCAACAATTTTTGGATAGTTAAATTTAATTTACACAAAAACTGCTGAATCGATTGAAGTAGGTCAAAGGAAAAGGTTACAGTTTATTCAGTTTTCTATGAATATAGCCATATATTAAGCATCTTTAATCAATAATCATTCAGCCAAGTGATGATAAGTTTTTTTTTTTTTAATAAAAGTATTTTTTCCTAGAAAACTATAAACTCTTCAACCTTTTGGTTTAAGAGCTTTCTGTTATTCACAATATGAGAAACTCGTTGTTAAAGTCTGGCGGATTATCTCCACCCCGAATAAGTATTTAAGTATTTATAAGTATTTTAGCGATGATTTAATACAGGAGTAATTTTTAGTTATTCACATTAGTTGAACTTTTAAACCATTGTGTCTTCTCCTTCATCCCGTAGTTATTTAATTACATATAGGATGAACAATTTTCGCGTAATTAAGAAAGCCCTGACATCAATTTTTAAACAGAAGAAATGAAACTACTCAATCGAAGATTCCTAGTGCCCAGGCCACCAATTTAAACATTTCACACATGGAATATAATCTATGATTATTCATAAACATATCTTATCAGCTATGAGTTATAAATATCAGTGTACGCTCTATGGTGCTAACCTCTCAATCTATGCACTTATTTAGAAATCACTGGTAATAATCTGACTTATAACATACACAGGAAATATAAAATTATAATGTAGGAATTACTAAAAGGTTTTGTTTCCCAAAACTTTACCCAATAACATGAAAAATTGTTATAAAAGTTGCTCAGATGTTTAGTCATTAATCCTACACACATCTGCAGTATTTGAATAAAAAGCCAAATAAAGGAATAAGTTCCGCTAATCGTAAATACTATAATGAATAAGACCCGACTCTATTTTATTTTCCTGTGTCTGCTGTTTTAATTGCTAAACCATGAACATCTATTATATTGCTTATATTGCTATCTATTATATTGTTGGCCATTGTCCAACTTTCATGAATTAAGAGTGAAAATTGAAAATGAGTGTTATTTATGAACGCCGTTTAACTGCTGTGGTTCTCAGTGTCCCATACCTCATTGGGCATGAAAGACTACTTAATTTTGCTCAGAGGCCTCTACCAAGCTTGAGCTTCTTTAACGTACCGTAAATATACAACCCGGCACCACCAGCTTTCTTCCCTTCCGAAGGAAGCCATGTTAAAGATGTTCACACCGAAAAAATCCATCGCCCTCTTCCGGGTTTGAACTCGCGACCTTGGGAACCACAGGCTAGCATGTTACCCCTAGACCATGGTGGACAACAATTAATAAGAGGCATTATCTATATTTTTTAATACTCCACAGTGTTCTCAATGAAAAGGCAAGCACATTTTCGTAATGATATATCTTCATGACTCTAATATCTTATAATTAGTGTTCCAGTACCCAAGCCTTAAAAATCCTTTTCAGTGTTTATGGGTTGATATCAGAAGTTATCTTATAGCCTATCCCTCAGGAAGAACAATAGTTTTCAATATGGAACAAATTATTAATATAGCTGGAGTTTCCAACATTACCCTGCGCAGCTAATCAAAAATGTTCCTCTTTATTTTACTATAACCGTTTAAAGTGCAACATGTGCTCCGCATGGAGCCCCGGAGTTGTGTTATTGGTTATGTAGTTGGTCATATAGACAAAGAGCAAAAGACTCATTTGTAGGTAGGTAAGTATGTGGTCCAGTGAAATTAATTCAGAGCGATGTTATCTGACGTGAAGCGCCTGGACTTAGGGGTGGAAGCTGCTATGTCCGAGTCTGTGATGCAGCACTCAATTCACGGGAAGGGAAGCGAATGTTTGAATGAGCCGTGGAAATCCCTCAATCGATGTGTTCTCACTACAGGTACGCATTGCTGATCTTCCCAGGGCCGAGGAGTCGACCTGAATGACTCATTGCATCCCTAATCCTTATATATAGCAGCCACAGAACGTAGGTAAATGAGCTCCTTGTTGCCGTGTAACTATTTCTAAATCTCTATCTTACTGTGAATTAGAATGTATGAGAGACAACCAACCCATGCATTTTCTTTTTGCGTGATTTCTGCAAGAGATGAGCGATAGGTAACCTTCTACTTATATTTACAGTGACTACAGAAGGTATTCATTCCTCTCCAGATTAAAAAATCTGATGTATTGCACTCACTTCTCTACTTACTCTCGGACAAACGATTCTTGCAAACGCTTTTTCTTCTATTTACGTCATGGTAATGGAGATAAAATTTATAGAAGTTATTTTCTTGCATATTTTCTTGTAGGTACAACAGGATTAGGGGAATTCTCGCCCACCTCTGTAGCGTGGTGAGTGTGTCTGCCTCACGTCCAAAGGTCACGAGTTCAAATATCGTTTAGGGTCAGTTATGATGTCAACCTTAAAGAAACCTGAGTCCTGTATTCTACAGTTAACTACTGTGCCCGACTACAAAGGGAAGCCATAGAAATTTACAAACACAAAGATAACTTTAATCGCAAGGAAGAAATACTTCGTGTACAGAAAACATGGATACCGGTCTTAGATAAACCTTCAGACCCCCGCCCCCCCGCCCCCTACACCCAGCCCGCCAACCGATACGAGCCAATCACCACCGTAGCCAGCGCAACAATGCCCCGCCCACCCCCACCATACAAAAAACCCTAACGGTCATTAACGGTCTTCGCTCCCACATCTCTCTCTCTCTCTCTCTCTCTCTCTCTCTCTCTCTCTCTCTCTCTCTCTCTCTCTCTCTCTCTCTCTCTCTGCTTCCTCATTCGAACTCTCACCAGTGCAGACAGCGGATCGTGTTACCCTGATGATGCCAAGCGCAGTACTTGGCGAAACGTTGGTATCTACAATACCTTCTAGACCACAGCCTACAAACCTGGAAGAACTAAACATATTTAATAGTCAAGACACCGGCCGTGAAAGCCTAAGTTTATACATTTGCAAGAATAGTTTGTATAAGAGTGAGTATAGCTCTGCATATATTTGCGAACAGAGTGTCTCCAAATTTAACTATACTAAAAGTCTGTATCGCAATACCTTACGCGGCGATCACTTAGTGTATCTTCTAAGGCTGTGCACTTAGACTTTGTCGTCAAATATTCATAGACTTCTTTAACGTAAGTAGTACCAAACAAGTCACTAACAAACAGATGTTTATCCCATAAGATTTGAAAGTGCTTTCGTAAATAAAACGCAACGTACATATAACAAAACCGCCACTGCAACGCAATGCACGTCTGTGCGTTAAAGAGGGGCACATTTCATGTACAGTGGTAGGAAGTAAATCCAACCTCCCCTCTTCCGCAATTCGCTGCTCTAGAGCCTTCAGGCAAACCGGTCTATACACAGCTGGGATTGATAGAAGAGGTGACAGAAAAAAGATCAACTTGGCTCCTTGTTATGTTGGTGAAAAAGTTTCTGAAAATTAAAATCAGTGCTTCGAACAAACCCAGGACTGACAGCTCTTCGAAAAGTTGCTGACATCCTGTCTGGCAAAACACCTGAACATGAAAATGCTGTTCCCCTGCGTCTAATACCAACATTTAAATATGCTCCGGTGACATCAGTTGATGTGGAACGCTCATTTTTGGCTTCAAAGATGGTGTTGTCTGACAAACGATGCAGTTTCTCAATGGAAATCTTAGGAAAGGTGCTAGTTGTTACTGTGACTCTTATTATGGACATGCAGAGTAAAGACGTTATAAAATGTTTCGGCTAATTTGTAATGGGAAATAAAATCATGTAATTATTTGCTCACCTATTTTTGTAATTTTAGAACCTATTTTGATTTGTGATAGAACCTATTTTAGGTACCTAATTCAAGATTTTTAGGAAATAAAAGTTCGAGGTTTAATTATGACCAATTTAAACCACGCCTACATTCATAATGGAATTGCACAGTCACATCAACAAATGTTAAATAGTTTAAAAATTCAATGTGACATAAATCACAGGACTTATTAGTTCATATATCAAACATAATAGCTTGAGCCATGTTTATTAAACAGGATAAGAAACTAATAGAATCTTAAACTTACACTAAATGGTTGTAGCATACTAAGGAAGTTATGAAGCCAGGGATAGTTGTATTTGAATCTACGGTAATGGATCGAAGTATTCTTTGACCCTCCATTTCACTTCTTTCGACCAATGGTAAAATATAAAACAAATTACAAATAAATTACATTAAACAGATCAAAATGCAGTTTGAGCACTTACTTTATTAATCAAGTACCTTTTAAACCCACTTTATTCTTACATGTGACTGTAAATGTGATAAAATGATAATGTAATCATTTTTCTGTAGTTACTGTATATTGTTCTTTCATTTCTGGCTAGTACGCTCAATGTGATTATTGATTAAAAAGAGCATTCCTATAAACAGGTTTGAACCTACGAAATGTCCGTTTAGTTCACGGCAGACTGTCGTCCAGCCCCTCGACCACAAGCCTCTATTGGCATCTTTCACCTGAAACATTTAGGTATCAATTTTCTTGGTATTCTACTAAAAGAAATTTACGTTTTAGCACTTGGGAGCATAAGCCTTTTCATCATGGCTATCAGAATAGGCCCAAGAACGACTGTGTTTCACACAATACACTCGCAAAACAAATTCTGGCTTGACAAATGGAACGATGTTTTCAAATAAGACTATAATCTGCGGGTTGCATAGATACAAAAAATAGTTGATTCACCTGATATATACCGGGTGGAAGAGAACTTATTACATTCCTTCTAATATGCACTTCATAGAAGCATTACAAATAAAAAAGTATGACATTTTGTACTTTGATCAGCCGATTTCGAAATAATAAATGGTTTTCATTCCAAATTGGATGCGTAATTCCAGAAGAATGTACGAGGATAATTGTACATTACTTTTAAGATACGTAGAGTAATTTATTTCTGACATAATTTCGGTAGTAATTATGGGATATCATACAGGTTTTTGAAATAATTAATCATTTAAAAGAATTAAAGGAATATCCCGAGCAGTTCTTTCAGACGTGAAGTAACTCGACAACGTTGCGCTGAGGTTGGTCACGGATCTGAACCGGTGTTGTATATATGTTGTATGTATGTAAGCATATCAATCGCTTGCAGGGTGGTGTAATGTTTTGGGAGATAACGGTTCTGATTGGCCCACACTCACACAGTAAACATGGAAGGATACGGCATGGTATTTGTTTACGCTCACGAGATGCGTGGTAGCAGTAGTGAAGCGTTTGTAGATGCACTGACCTAGTGAAAGTGATAGCTTGTTTTCGACAAAACTAAAATACCTCCGTAGGAAACGGTCCGAGACAAAAACGTTAGATACAAAATATGTTCCAAATACCGAGATGTATCACTGGTTTAAATTAATATAATGACTTCCCTTCCACCCGGTATAGTCGCGGCGGCCGCAACCCGAAGAACAGCGTCAAGCGTGAGTTACCTCACATCACTCATTAAACGCAACATACGATGTATTGGCTCAGGCTGCCGTAGCACACAGTTCTCAAAGCTTGTAAAGTGTAGGTCTTGTTTACGATAGAAGCTTTGAGAAACTTGGATTTCCAGAAAAGTCGCTGGTTATTCAGGCCGTAGTTAGTTGGTTAATTGCCAGAAAGAGTTATGAACAGTTGTGCAGTTTTTTATGAAATTCGTGTCAATGTGCCAGAACCGATGAGAACGGCTTTGGAAGTGCGGCCGCCACAGTGCTCGAGCCGATTATATCGGTTCGCAAAACATTATACTGTAAATATATTTTTGTGACATCCTGTAGTGATGGAATGCAAACCCTTGGCCTTATAAAGTCAGGTGTATGACGATATTCCTGGCTTTCGTAACACTGTACAATCCCTCAGTCAGTGTTTGTATGCTGTGCATTTCTTATGACAACTGGCAAGTAGTTTTCGCGAGATGTTTACAGCAGCCTAAGTAATGAAAAGCTGTTAGAATATTTTAATCGGTGTGAGATAAATGCCGATGAGCCTTTATTAGATAGTGACTTTTATAACAACGTCATTCCCGGTAGTTTCGTTATTATTAATACTGTTCAATACTGTAATGTCATATTGGAGAAAGGTTAATAATAGCTGTGTGGGAACAATATGTTTGCATTTCAGCAAAATATATTGTAATAATTCTAGTAGGTATGTCAAGACTCCAAAATGATAAATCTTTACTTCAGTTTATTGTCAAGTACCTAGAAAAATGTACTTAAATCATATTTCTGCACCTCATTTTTACGGCATATAATGTTATCAAATTGAAGCAATCTAGAATAATGGACGCTGTTTCATTTAAGAAAGAATATTATTCTTTCATTTTATATAGATCGCACTATTTTATGGTATTTCAATAATGAATGCTTAAGCTGAAATTGCTAAAACAAAAACAAAAATTCTTTAAAACTCAGCTTTAATGCTATATTTAGAAGCTAGAGGGGCTTACCTAAACTGCTGATATTACAGATGGAGGTCTTACTAAATGGGCCTTGTTTTAAAAAGTTTTACTGCTTTATCCACTATACATAGTTACTTTTGCGCAGTTTTCCGAAATAGTGATTTTCAACATAAAAACCCATGGTACTTTACACCGGTGTTGGGTGGAATGCCTCTCTACAGCCGACTTGAGAAATACGAACAAATCGGCTCATGGCTGTAAAAAGGTCAAAGCAAATTATGGTCCCAGCTTTCTAAGCTTAATGGAAATACGAAACAAGATTCATAACAATGGAGTAATGGCTAAAAGAGTACGCATGGTGTTTAAACAGGCTTTGTCGTATAAATGACCATAAGGCACCTTATAATACGCGATGTTTGAATTAGGATGAAGAGTAACATACTTTATGGACTAACATATAAGCTATTTCCTTCAATCAAACACCCCCAATTACAGGTTTTGGTTAATACTGTGGCGAGCTCGTGGGCTTTAGGTTGATGGGCATGGCTTGAAGTTAGCCTTCCAGTCCAAGCGTGGTAACCTTGGACAGAAATGCTACCACCCAAGCCTGACGGCAGTAGAAGCTTCTAGTTTCTAGTAGGTAACTGATGCGCTGAGTTCAGGAAGGATGGGTAGAATTAAGGGATATTAAAACTGTATGAATCGCCTTATTTAGATGTGAAGCATGAAAGTGAAAGGAACTAGTGTGTGCTTACCACTTCTGCCTCATAGCGCAGGGTTGTGACTTGGCAGTCAATTATTTGAAGCCCTCCTGCTGTGAAATGTAAATTCCTCTTGTTATTAAAATATGTTAACAGTGAAATATCTTCATTTTAGGTATATTCCTGGTCTTTTCCGATAGAGTCATGTCACGTCTCCCTTTAAGTTGCCATGGCCATAACTTGAAGCCTCAGAATTAATTCTTTCCCAGACAACTGTGCTTGAGGCTGCGGTTGACATTTACATCTCAAAATGTAAGCTGAGTACATTGCTGCAGGACTTCACTTGCGTTCTTAACACCCCAATCCATTTCCTTCATTTAACAACCAAACATTACATTAGGCCATTCTCACAAACGCGTCACCTCACAACTCTAAGCGTGAATAGATAAGTACGATTCCAAGGTATGGATGTTAAGGTAGCCATTTCGTTGACGGTAGCCTTTCTAGAACACCTCCTTTATCTTCCTCGGATATTTACTGACTCTTTTACCATTCTCGTAAACGCTTTCTTTGAAGAATGCATTTTCTATGCAGACCGTTTGCTCTATAGTGTGCATTACTTGTTGTCTCTAACGATAGGAAGTTTTCAGAAAGATTTCAGAAATTACACGACGCATAGTGAGTCCCTGGTAATAACATAATTAAAATGAGAAATTAAAACTGTTACATTGCTGTATAAAATGTATTGTGCAGATTGTTTTAACATCACTCAGTAGATACGCATAAATGAGTATGATCCACCGCAATTGCCTGGGGAAGTGATATCCTGCATTAACATTTGCTTCACCATTCGTGAAATTGCATTCCGCTCATACCGCACCGCACATATAGGCAGACAGTTTATACTTATGCTGAAATCATCATCTAATAATGCCTGGGAATTTATTCGCAACACTGTACTTCTCTGAAGCAAACTTTAAGAACCATACACATTTTTCGTCTTTATATTTTAGGAAAATAGATAAGATATTACTAATCTCATTAACATATTTCTCTGGATGGTACGAAACTTTCCAGTAAATCGTCGAAATAATGTACCCTTAAATCTAAAAAGGCGCGGTTAGTAAGCAACTATAAAAACAAACGCAGTAAAACGCATTTTAACATTCACGTTAATTGTGTCATCCTCCGTATCTAGAAATAAATGCTAGCCTCTAGTCCCCGAGGTCGCGTGTTCAAACGCGGCGGAGAACAATTGATTTTTTCGAGCGTAAAAATTCTTAGCACGGACTCCTTCGGAAGGGAAGTAAACCCGGTAGTTGTGTATCGTAGGTTTACGTTATGTAAAACAACCTCAAGCCTGATAAGGAGTCCTCTGAACAAAATTAAGCAATCTTTTACGCCCTATATAGAATTGGACGCTAAGAACCACAGCAATTAAAGAGCGTCCATAAATAAAAACTAAATTTAATTTCACATCAACTGCTTTCTGAAATAATGTTCTTTTGGATAGAAAAGGCGATTGAATTAGTTTATGAAAACATACAATGATAATGTTGATTTATTTCTATAAGGTACAGTTTGCTTTTTGACACTGAGATTTGGAATGGCCAATTAAAGAACATTTTTTCCTAATCAGAACTACTTAAATACTCTTAATACCCCTGTGAACAATTCTAAAATCTGGATGATGCTAAATAATTATTATAATGATCTATGTGATGTTTCTGAGTTAGACTTTAAGTAAATATGCAATCTGTGTGCTATATAAATACTACATAAGTAGTATTATTTTCTCCTGATATTTCTTTGTCTTGGGAGCTAAATACAGGTGTAATTATCATACTCATGAACATGATACACGCTAATGGAATATAAAATATTCGCTGTTTTACACTGCAATATGGTCGTCACTTATGTTAAATGGTGACAGTCTGCTTTTTCCCCCCCAGGGGCCTACTACGGTAGGTACGGGTTTGGCACACCCGGAGTCCCGAGCCATACTCTCGATTGGGTTCCTCTAAGGAGTGAGGGAGCATATGCTAAAGGCCCAATCAACTTTGGTCCACTTCTGTGTTTGACCTCAAAAACGACTTCAAACCTAATACCTCCCTGAGCACAATCTGATGGATAACCTACGCGCGGGTTGTAGGTGGATGGGGAGACGCAAGGGGTGACTGGATAACCGCGTAATTCCCAGCCTCTGGTTATCATGTAGGATCTGTGTTCGTATCCGTTGATAAAGGTCAGTTCCGGGAGGGGCCATTGCATGAGCTGATGCAGTCCTGAAGGCAATTGGATCCCTCTGTCTATACATTGGGAGGTGAGACCCTAAGGTGAGTAAGGTCCAGGCCAGGACTCTCACCTTAGCCGGGGTGGCGCCCAGGATGTGAGCATGCCATCGGAGACATTTGCAATGATGGAAGATTAACTCGTCATGGTAAGTGCAAAAACACCAAACAAAAACAGCAAAGCGAGTGGAAAGGAAGTAATCGAGTCTTGTGGTCCTCGCTACTTAGCGATAGAACTGAGGAACGAAAGAATTTAATTTCGGTGAACCCATCTACAATTCAAAAGGGTTTGAATAACATTGCTGGAACAGTAAATTCATGCACTACAGCTCCAGTTGAAGCACATTCAGCTACCCAGGCTACTAAGATACTGATTTGGTTTGGCTTAAGGGCGCTCAACTTCGAGATCATCAGCGCTAAGGTACTGAAAGTGAATATGCTAGCAAGTTATCCTGAGATGTACAGAACGTTGAACTCCTCGCACGGCGTGACAAATACCCGTGCGTTGGAGGGATTATCCAAGAGGAGATTCAAGAAAATCTGATAGAACAAGGCGTCGTTTACGTTTATCGAGCTCAACGTAAAGAAGGTGGTGGGTTAAAGCCAACTAATACCCTGTACCTTTGATCTGTAGATCTCCCGCAAAGGATTAAGGCAGGGTATGAATCCATCGAAGTTAGGTCGTTCATCCCGAACCCCTTCAGATGTGTCAAGTGCCAGCGCTTTGGACATACAAGCGAGTTTTGTAAGGGACTAGCTTCATGCTCTAACTGTGGAGATGAATTCCACGATGATGCATGTACTGCAGCTCCGTCATGCGTGAACTGCAGAGGTGAACATCCATCTAGTTCTCGAGATTGTCCCCGTTTTGTAGAGGAAAGAGCAATCCAAGAAATACGGGTTAGAGAGAAGGTGCCCTTCTCAGAAGCCCGGAAGCTCTTTCGTATTCGCCAACCCTCTGTTCCAAGGTCCGCTACCTATAGTTTAGTTGGAGCTAAACCGGTACCGAGGCGAGAGATCGCAACGCAGACCAGCGATTTCAATGAGGCAACAATTTCAGAAAAGACATTTATAGCTCGTAGCTGTATTCCAAAGCCCTTAACATCAGCGCGCACATCCTTAGCAACGTGTACAAAATCTGTTGGTGAAAAAAAAATACAACTTTTAGAGCAACGAAAACGTAAAACTCAACACAAAAGACTAGTAAGCCTGTAATGTATAATGCCTCACCGATAAAGTTTAAGAAGAACTACACGAAGAAAAACTTCCTCAAAGAAGATAGTCTGATTGCAGTACGTCGAAGGGATATAAGAGTCCACGAACATCTCGAAGATCCTCTTCTGAGGAATCTTCCGGGGTGGACTCGGAGCGGCGTCTGTCGTCTTTGCAGATCCCCGTTAGCAACCGGTTCGAGACACTCGAACTCGTTATGGGAACAGGACGTCCTCGGCAGAGGACATGGAGCTAGATGAATCTGCCCACACTGGGAGAACCCCAATGGAAAAGAGGCGCGAAAAAGCATCGGAAGAAATATCACCCCAAGACAGAAGAAAAGGGCTCAATTAATTCGACAACCGCCTACTTCAAAGTAATGCAGAGTTACCTTGGGATACCTGTCCCACACATATATTAATATGGCTATCCTACAATGGAACATACGTGGTATAAGAACACAACGACCAGAACTTGAGCTTTTGCTCAATAAGAACGAATCCTTTAATCAAAATTGTTAGAGCCATTTCCAAAAAAAAATCAAAATTTTCGAAAAATATTGTATATAAAGGATACTTTGAGGTGGTGGATTTTCTTTAAAGTTTCACAATTTTGGCGCCGCATTCTTGGAAGAACTGAAATTAATTTAAATATCAAGTGTGGTATTTTTTCAACGTTTCGTGTTTGAGTTATGCTGCTAACAGACAGACAGACAGACACACGGCCCTTTTTCTAAAACTGATTTTTTTAATTCATGGGACATCAAAACTTTATTTCCACTGAAATCTCGGCGAATTTTTTTATTGAAATGCAATAACTATCTACTACTTATGCGCTATGGTAGAGAAACTAAATGGACATTGTTAGAAAAATTTTCACATGTCTATGTTTATTAGTGTGTGCTTGTGTGCGTGTGAGTGTGAGTGTGAGTCCGTGTGGGTGCATGTGTGTGTGCGTGTGTCTTAATATATCTATGTATGTGTGTAGGTGTTCCCGTCTGTTTGTCTGTCTCTGTCTGTCTGTCTGTCTGTCTGTCTGTCTCTATCTGTGAACAGTAACGAAGTGACGATTAAATACAAATAGAGTATTCTTCCAATGAAGAATCCAAAGATATTCAACAAAGTTCCGCCTTCATACTACGCTTTACGTGGACAATTTTCCCAAATTTGTAAATTTCTCATAAATAGCTCTAATGTTTCTAATTAAAGTACCAATTGCTCAACATACGAGATACTCGTATTTTCATGACTAATAAAATATCCACACATCTTAAATTTTCTGTAAATTGCCTGTAAGGTTCTCTTCAATCTGGCTGTTTATTGCCTAGTTGGTAAACCGAGATAAAGGCAAAATCTCATCACAGAAAAAAGATGCAGATTTATATCAAATGCTTTCTTGTGGACTTAACCGTTCCCGAGAATTCATTGTTATTGGTTTGAATTTTCAAACAGGCACTATGACGCAGCTATGGGCCAACCTAATCACATGGAAGGCGAAAGACCGACTTGTCTGTTGAAGAGATAAGCAGACAATTATGCAAGGTAAATTCCAGAAGCGCTATCGAGAGATAAAGGGATTTTTTGGATGATTCGGGCTCCCGTGAACATGCTATATAGAACTCTTTCGTAACACCAACTGATATTTACCAACGAGTGTACCCGCGACAGTCGGTGAGATAGTTCTTGGTGTGACATAGTTCCTCAGTGTGCTCTCCGAGTGATGTTACGACACAAGTAAGTTCTGACACAGTTAGTGTCGCTAATCAGCGTTTAGGATAATCTTGTGTTCAGCACCTCAGGAAGTGAAGAAAAGAAGAGGAAGGTGTTTCCGGCGTTATTCATTTCGCGCTATGAGCGAGGAAAATTGTGGTGAGAATGCACCCCGAAATAAGTCACATTAGTGAAGTGACAGTAACAATAGACTAAAATCACAATTCTTATACAAGTAATTTTCTCAAATAAGTCTCCCCCCCCCCCCCCCATGCAGAGCATGTAATTTAAGAGCCGTCACAGCAGCACACTGTTTAAAAATCCGACTATCGCTTTCCTACTGTACCGTAGTGTGACAGGGTCACGCACCTCGAAGGCGCTCAAATTCAAGCTACCTCGCACCACTACTTTCAAATATGCGGCCAGAAGACAACGGAGAACTATGAGTTGTGCCGATTACACATATTAATTATTAGAGTTCTTTTATTTCGGTTCACTCATAAGTCCTCCGCTAGGCTGTGCTCTCTTACCATTAATACCGACTGCTACCGCTGGTAGCACTGCGGTAGAGGCGACAGCAAGACCTGGCCAAGTCCTGGCTTCGGAGGTGAGTGCTTGACCTCTGCACAGGGCGACACCTACATAGTTCGGTTAAAAAAAAATTATTTTGCTTTTTAACGACGCTGTCAATTGCCAGGATCACATCAGCGTCGCCGGTGTGCCGGAATTTTTTCCCACAGGAGTTCTTTAACATGCCAGTAAATCTACTGTCATGGAGCTGTTGTTTTTAAGCACACTTAAAAAATCATCGGTCTGGGCCGGATTTCAACCCGCGACCTTGGGATCAGTAGGCCAGCGTCTAACCAACTGAGCCACCCAGACCGACTACATAGTTCGGGGTGAGTTTTATGTTTGGGCTTAGCTTTGATTTCCCTTATCTTTGCGGAGTCTACCATTAAGGTACCTGGGCTGCACCTTTTTACTTTCTCTTTTACCTTTAGTAAAGTAGAGGAAGTATTGTATTACACCCAAAAATTCGATGTTGAGATTTCACAGAAAATATGTTTTGCGGCCTCCTGAATCAAAAAAAAAAAGTTTTACCAAAAGCTCCATGTGTGTGTAGTCTGTGTGTGTGTCTGTGTGTCTGTCTGTATGTCTGTCTGTGTGTGTCGGTTTGTGTGTCAGTTTGTGTGTGTCAGTTTGTGTGTGTCAGTCTGTGGACAGCATAACTCAAAAACGAAAAGTAGGTTAAAAACCAAAGTTGGTATTTAAGTTTAATTACTTTCAAGGATGCGACACGTAGATTTTGAAAGTTCCTCCAACCTAAACTACCCTTTACATGGGAAACTGGTCGAAAATTTTGATTTTCTTGAAAATAGATCCAACGATTTTGATTAAAATGACATATGTTTGAGATATTTTTATGACAAATGAAATGTATATCTTGAATTTTCCGGCTATAGCCCATGAAGTCCTATTTACTCTGGATGAATTTTGCATAACTGGTAAACCGTAAGAGATAGACCAAATCTTACTATACAAAAAATGTAGATCGTGCCAAAACACACAATTTATATCCAAATACATTTTTTGTAAGGTGAACTATTTCGATGATACTCCTTGTTATTTGTGTAAGTTTCGGAGAACTTAACACTTCTGTCAAATGGAACATCCCTATCCAATTTGTTATACGTTAACCGTGCTAAGAGAACGGAATTTTAAAGATTTACAAGATTTGACTATCGCTCAAAGCCTACTATGTTCCGATATTCCCCTTGCACCTACAAGGAAATAAGCAATAACATAATTTCTGAAAATGTTTATCTCAACTAACACGAAGATAGAGGAATAAGGGAATGTAAGAATGGTTAGTATAAGTGTAGAGAAAGTCATGTGAGTGCAACACATCAGATATTTTTGTGTTCAGTTTTGGGTACAGGTCGTATGGGGCGATAATTTTTTGTGCACGTCAGGCGGGTTTCAAGTGTGTCAAAATCCTGCATTTCATTGCTGGCTTAAAGTGTGCCAAAATCCTATATTGCATTGCTGATTTCAAGTGTGTCAAAAGTTTGTATTCATTGCTGGTTTAAAGTGTGCCAAAATTCTATATTTCATTGTTAGTTTTAAGTGTGTCAGAATTCTGTATTTCATTGCTGATTTCAAGTATGCCAAAATTCTGTATTTTATTGCTTTTTCTGATTAAGCAGGGGAAACGTTCACTTAGTTTAGCTATGTGACAATTTCATATCAATGCAGGATTATGGTTATAAAGACTATTCAATGTCAGTTATTTAAGGGTTTATTGCTTGTTGTATGTCAAAGGCCTTTCACTGTTGTTCACATTCGCTTATTACACTACTACAGGAAACGTACTGTCTAATGCTTGGGGTCACTCCTTTCATAGAATTAGTCCTACCGATACCCCAGAGTTAGGGTCAGCACTTCCTTCGTTTCCTTTCTTTTTAATTATATGAATTACTTACACCACCACGGTGCAAGTGCAGCAGGACAACCCGTTTACAGACTGTTCGAGAAATGTTCGACTGCCGGCTTATTTGCGAAAAGGTGTATTTCGAGAAAAATTCATGCTGTCATTCTCGGCTATAGGTATAAGCGAATGCTGTTTTGAGACAAGAGTCTTTAAGTGTTGAATGAGACAGCTGTTAGAAGTTAGTTTTGTGTGTGTATGTGTGTGTATCGTGTATGTGTGTGCGTGTATGTGCATGTGTGTGTGTATGTATGTATGTGTGTACTCGGTGTTGAGAGAGTTTGAGTATCGCCAGAGACAGTTGCAGATATTTAAACGTCGCATCGCCTTTGTTTGCTGTCTTCAGTTAAACCTGTTTGAGTGAGTGTGCGTATATCATCGGAAGCAGCTTGTATGACAGAGACAGTGGAACTGAAAGACAGTGAAGTATGTGTCGAGGTTACGATTAGACGGAATAGCTGTGATTGGCAAGGTGACGACGGACTGTAAATTGTGTTAACGATAAAAAAAAGAGAACTGTGTCTGGTGGTTCGATTTTAAGGCAAATAAAGTGACAGAAAGTAACTGAAGCTGTCAGTGTCACAATACAACTAAATGTATGAGCATATGACTTGAAAATCTATCATGATTAACCTAAAACAATAAACCTTCGTAAGAACTGTTTGTAGAAGTATGAGTAGAGAAAGTGTTGTGAATGTAACGCATCAGGAATACATTTGTATTTATTTCTCAAAATTCATCTTTTAATCATTAAGTTCTATATAATATATTTAAAGCTCATACTAAATTACTACAGTACAGGAATATTAATGACGCCTGTAGTGGGCAGAGGTGGGGGACGCAGCGGCTGGGCGGTAGGCCTTGGCCTTTCGTGGGCTGTCGCGCGGGGTTTACATTACAGGAATATTAATAATTTAATATTTGTATAATACTAAGAAGTAATGCTTAGATGTTGTGTGCAAAGCTACCAAGTTGAGGTAGAACATGTTTCATTTTGTGAAGCACAGCCCGAGGTGTCCTTGTATTTGTGGTGTAAGGACAATGAAGAGCGATGTGCCAGTATTCCACTAGAGCTACAGCACAACAACCGTATTCCCTCGCAGTGTCTTACGTTTTAACTATTCGTGTTGGCGTCACTGTTTATTATTTGACCGCCTCTTGTTAAAGAAGCAGGCAGAATCTGCATCTTCCGCCGTTGTCTTGCCCTCCTCCACCCTCTAGTGTAGAGGCAAGGAACAAAGATTAATTGCCCCGTTGCAAACAAAAGAAGAACGTGTACATTGTTCACAGTGTTCCCCTCTGCAGCCGCAAGCTTCTTTGCTCTTCTGTATGCGTATTCTCCCTCTCTCTGTTCAACCCTTTCATTTCCGGATTTCCTTGTTTTTCAGAAATGTTCGCTAGTGTAATCCTTTATCCACCCAGTCAGTCTAAAACTCGTTGAATCTCCACGTTTTGACAGGCAAAGGTAGGTAAATCAGGAACCATTACATAATCGATTTCCTCATTCAGCATCCTTCTCAAGAAAACAGCCGAGGAATTTGATAGAATAGAGAAACAGAAATATCCAGCCAAAGGTGGTCAAAGCATCAGCAACAATGATTGCGCATAAAACATGCCATTGAGATAATGGAATAAACTAGTATAAAAGGAGTCAATATATAAAAATTATTTTATAGGAGAGAGAAAAAAAATATCACATACTTTCCTTTACTTCAGTATAACATTTTACATGTAAATAGCACCAAGTTAATCTCAATGCATGCCATGCATTACGCCCCCCAAAAAAATCCATCTTCCTCTGCTAAGTCTGAACCCGCACCCTCGGAAACCACACGCATGTTGCTAGATCATGGAGGACGACAACACTGTCCTTTCCACTCTTCTGTGCATCATCTGTAAAACATCAAAATGGCAGTTGCATTGTAAAAAGGCTGTAACCACGCTAAGGAAAGTGTTGTCTTATTTCATTAAATCTCCCATTCAGTACCAGATGCCAGAATCTAATTTTTTGATTCTGTCCTCTGCAGCCATCAGTAAATATATAAAGCTTTTAACACTAGCTGGCAGGAAAGATTCAAGGTAATATTCAATTAACGATACAACTTCTTTGGCTCCTTTCTTACCTCCCTAAACTGGCCAGCTAAGCATAATAATTTCAGATTATTATTCCTTTTCCCCTTCCTGTTAATGCATTCCTTTCCTTCGGTCAATAATTTGACTTTATTGTCTCTCTTTTCATTAGCTCGATTTTAGCGTTTCATAATAACAATGTCCTCGTCTGCACTTTACTTCTAGATGTCAACAGTGTACAACAACACATAGCATAGAGGAAATTGTTCCAATAAGTAACATTGGAACGTGTGCAACGGGTATCGGGAAGGCCTGTGTTCGATCTCGGCGACTGTGCCCTCTGACTTGAGTTCTCCATCGTTTTCCCTTGTCATTTAGGTAAATGTTGGGGTGCTTACTTTCATTCCACGGTTTTCTTATCCTTCCCTTCTCTCATTTCATTTCCCCTGTCATATTTCAGGTCTGGTTGTCAGCGCAGTAGTTCACACAGACGCGGATAGATGGTGCGGTTGCTTGAGCTTTGTAAACCTCCTGAAGGGTGGTAGCCTACAATAAGTCCACATCCGGTTGAAATGGCGAGATATCCTCCTACATTTCAATGTCTCATACCTTAAGTAACATTGAATGAAGTGAAACAATATTTACTTCCACAACAATCTATATCTGAGTAGAGTTGTTGTGTTTAAGGGCCCGTCGACAACTAAGTCATTAGGGTATATCTGAGTAGAAGGGCTCAATTTGATGTCTTGGGGCCTTTGTCTACTCAACGTAATGTTACAACGCACATCTGACAGACTTGGAACTGAGATAATATATCTCTCTTCTAGTCAATGTGGTGTCTTGGACTACATCTTTGTGTAAATCATTTTCAGAAAGATGCGTACATGGGTCCTTTCTCTACTGACTTAGAATTGCAAAACATTTCAAGAAGCATCAGCTTTCCGTCGCTTGTTAACCTTAACGCTCGGTCAGGCGACATTAATTGGACGGTTGTTTAGCTTTAAGTACGATATTTACATCCAGCAACTCAACAGTGTTAATAGTGGGAAAAGGTCAAGTTCGGGGAATTTGTTTTTATGTTTCACCAATTTTATGATTTTTGCAAACTAGCTTCAGCAATAACACGAGCGCTGATACTTTTTCGGAAATTTAATTGAGGTTAATCAATACGTATAGTCATGTTTAATCCTTACGAGAGAGCTGCGCCTCCCCCGCTTTTTTACTAACGCGGAAGTGGGAGTCGTCCTGTCTGGCTTAGTAGGCGGGTTTTTCTTGGCGCCGACTTCACGTCGATTGATTGTCGGTATCGGGATCGGGATCGTTGGGAATCCTTGCAATCCTTGCAATTTTTACGAAAATTTCCCGAAGCATTATTCGCAAATGAGCTTCTTATCTAGAGTAACCTTTTCGCGGTGAAAACTATTTAACTCCCAAGTCGTTATCTCCCACACGCCCGATGCACTCCCACGATCTTATCCTAATGTGTCTTTTTCCGTATGAGTTATCTTTCACATCCAATCCTACTGGTTACTTTTAACACCTCATCCTCACATGACCGTGACTAATTATCACGCTCTGCATCGAAAATGATGTTTTCGAATAAATGCATACTCCCAAACAGATTTTTTGCGATGCGATGAACAGTGTAATCCTTTTTTACTTTCACTAACACGAAGGGGAAGTATTCTACTCGACCCAAAAATTCTATGTGAGATTTCACCTGAAACATGTTTTGAGGCTCCCGAATCCAATAAAGCATTTTTAAAAATGTGTGTGTGTGTGTGTGTGTGTGTGTGTGTGTGTGTGTGTGTGTGTGTGTGTGTGTGTGTGTGTGTGTGTGTGTGTGTGTGTGTGTGTGTGTGTGTCAGTCTGTGGACAGCATAACTCAAAAACAAAAAGTCGGTTAAAAACCAAAGTTAGTATTTAAGTTTAATGTTTTTTAAGGAAGATTTTGAAGAAAACTGATCCACTCTAAACTACGAAAAGTTTTCGAAAATTTTCATTTTCTTGAAAATGGCTATAACGATTCTGATTAAAATGCCCTATGTTTAAGATATTTTTATGGCAAATGAAATGTATATTTTGAATTTTTTCGGTATAGCGCATGTAGTCCAGTTTACTCTTAATGCCTTTTGCATAACTGGTAAACCGCAAGAGATAGACCAAATCTTACTATACAGAAAATGTAGATCTCGTTTAAACACACAGTTTATGCATGTCCAACTGGTTTTTTTTTTTTTTTTTTTTTTTTTTTTTTTTTTTTTTTTTTTTTTTTTTTGTGGAGTGGACCATTTCGAA
This sequence comes from Tenodera sinensis, assembly GCA_030765045.1. Taxonomy (NCBI): domain Eukaryota; kingdom Metazoa; phylum Arthropoda; class Insecta; order Mantodea; family Mantidae; genus Tenodera; species Tenodera sinensis. The sequence continues at coordinate 152,366,286 of CM060961.1, read as the reverse complement.
GGTATTCCTTGCTATTTGTGTGAGTTTTGCAATACTTATAGTTTTCTCAAACGGAAGGTCGCTATTCAATTTTTATCTCTTGACCGTGAAAAGGGAACGGAATTTTAAGGCCTTCGTATGGCGACCAGCTTTAAAAGATTTGACTGTTGCTCAAAGCTTATAGTATACCACATTCCCCTTATACCTACAAGAAAATTGCGAATAAGATAATTTCTACAAATACCTATCTCGACTAGCATGAAGAGTGAGTGAGTGAGTGAGTGAGTGAGTGAGTGAGTGAGTGAGTGAGTGAGTGAGTGAGTGAGTGAGTGAGTGGGGCTTAAGGGTCCGTCGACAGCTAGGTCATTTGGGCCCTAGGTCAAAATTTAAAATCTAAAAACGCTCACAAACTTCTCAGGCTAAAAGTAGAACCTTAAAATGACAACTAAAAAAAAACTTAACAGCTAAAAACATAAGCCTACAAATTAGCACGCTAAATTAAAATCCTAAAGGGCAACGTACTAAAAAGAGGTAAAAGATGAAAGCTAAAAAAAAACTAAAATACGAAATTGTTAAAACATTAAAAGGTAAAATGTGTCAGAGTTAAAAAACAATGTTAAAACCTCAGAAAAGAATTAAAAATTTGTTATACTTGTGTAGCAAGACCAATCTGGGCAACGAACCGCAGTAGCATGAACAAGATAGAGGAATAAGAGTTTGTAAGAATAGTTAGTACAAGGGTAGAGAAAGTCATGCGAGTGCTACATATCAGATTTTCTTGTATCACCTCAGATTTTCGAGAAAATCAAGAATTCGTTTCATAAAGTTGGATATCATGAGCCAGGTTGTATGTGCCTTAGATAAGGACAATGAGTGTTTAAGTACATGCGTAGTGTTATCTGTAGTACTATCACGAGAGAGTTTCATATGACCATAATAATCTTGCGAGTGCGAAGCGTGAGAATAATTACCTATCTAAGTATGAAAACCTCGAATGGTATTTGTTTAGAATATTACGCGTAATAATTGATAATTTATTTAATATTAATAGGGATTTAAAAGTACACAACTTACAATAACATTTATACATTTTAAGTAAGATTCATTTTCACAGTTGGCAGTACAACTAATCCAGTAGACTGAGAAACACAGCAATGATTTTAGCGTTTAATACAGGGAAATGAGAAATTTGACATATGGTGAATATAATTAAACAAATTTGCATTAGTAGGCTATTTATTAAAGGTAGGTCTGCTGTATTTAAAATTGCAGTTATTTGACTTATTAAAATATTAATATCCTCACTAGAATATTCGTCACATCTTTTGTCTGCCAATTTGAGTGGCTCGCTAATTGTTTCTATTGCATATGGATATTTTAGATGTTCAGAAACGTAAGAAAAGGAGGAGGTGACATAACCAGAGCGATAATACCACGACTGAAGTGAGAATTCTGCAAGAGTGGAATAGTTACAGAATGACCCCAAATAAGCAGAAAGCAAGTGGAGCTGAGACCAGCAAATTGGTTTGCCACACCAATTTTGAGGATACAATTAGCCAAACAGAAAAATCAAACCTGGCATAGCTAAAAAGATGTAGAAATTTCCTAGGAAACAGGAGTGGTCCAGTTTACAAAATCATTGTGAACACCATACTGGAAAATATGAGAAAACCAGGTTGTAACATGATCTTGAAGTTGAGACTTTCTAGATGCGTGTACATCGACTATTTTCCAGATTGTTGTCTTGTGTTTCACAGTGAAGAATAGGGTGAACGTTTTCACAAGATTTGAAAACCATTGAAAGATGATACCATGATGGCTGGACAGTTAGCATAATGCCAGACTACTGTTGGTATCTGAAAAATTGAAGTACTTCTCGTGTTTATGGAAGAACTGCGAAAAGAAGAAAACTTCTTTCTGTAAAATAATTGCTGGTAGTTCTCGAGAAACGTACGTACATTATGTTTACAATTACATAATTCTAATACACACCACGTCCTTAAGGATGACAGTTATCTTGTAGAGGGGTGTACATATACTGGGAGTCCCCCCCCCCAAAAAAAAACACCGACAACGACTAGTATGTTGTGCGGTATGGCAAACTGATTGATTTTCTGAGAGGAACCCCTGTCCGAAAATGTACGGTTTGGACGCTGGAGAGCGGCGAAGTTTGAGAACGAAGGGTTGTGACAATTTAACATTTACTTTGGTATCTTAATACGGAAGGTATGCTACCCTTTCACCATGTGTGTACTGGGATGAACGACCTGAACATAACACTCCTACGCATGCTCTAAATTCCTCCATAAAGTCCTTGGTGCGCATTCTACTGCGTTACTTGTGTAGTTTCCAGTACAGTAACGTTTTTAACAGCAGTGTGACACGTACCAGTACACAGCTGTGGAAATGACCGACATGAACTTGATGTAAGTGTCCGGAATCACCTCAACGTTCAAATCGATGGATTGTAGAGATGGACCAGTTCCATGGCCAGCACGGTCGCCAGATCTGACACTTCTCGACTATTTTCTGTGGGGTTGTATGAAGAGTACGGTGTATGGCTCTCCTGTAACGTCAGTGGAACACCTTATGGCTCAAGCCTATAGAGCGATTGAAAATCTCCAAAAACAACCGCAGGTATTGGGTCATGTGCATGAGACTCACCACCATCGAAATAGGCTCTGCAATGACATAGGAAGTACAGAGTTCGAAGCCCGTTTGTAATGTAGACAGCTCGATGTTGGATTTATTGATGAAATGTGAACGCACACCCATCTCAGACTTCGATGCGCTACAGTGTCCAAACCGTGCATTTCCGGACAGGGACTCCTGTTTGAAAACCAATCAGTCTGCCATCCCACACAACATACTAAGCGCTGTAGGTGTTTTGGGACACACTGTATATGCGTGTGAGTTAATGTGATAATTTTGTTCATTTTTTTAAAAAATGTGGACGTGATAAAAGAAAACTGATAATTTAGAATCAGCACCGCAAGGTAAGAGGAATCAGCATTCAAAAATTAAATATCCAATTTTTTTCAAAATACACAGCAGTGTTATTGATAAGATAGGAAAAATTGTCTCAAGCAAAAACTCTCAAGAATTTTCTGTTTTGCTGTTTTATACATTTTCGTTGTTATTTCACTATAAGATTTCCCGTTACAGTATACTTAGAATATAATCAATGAAACGACTTAGCTGTTCTATTTCCCATTGAGATATTAGATCTTGTACCCCTTGTTTTTATTCTGAACTCGCTGATGACCAAATTTCATAATTTTTTACAGTTTGCATTAACCATTAATAGTGAAGGAAAATGTATGAGAATAGGTTTGTTAGCTTCCTAGTCGACTTGAAACAGATATTATAGGAATAAAACGTTAAGCTATTAGCTTTTCAGCAGCATGTCTTAAAACTATCGATTTATATCGATTCCGATGAGTGAAAAAAGGCATGAAGGAGATCGTACATTGGCTGACAGGCGCTAGGGTGTAATTATTCGTATGATCGTTTGCATGTATCTACTTGGAACCAATTTTATACTATACTTTAAATATCCGGTTACAGTTTTAGACTTAAAATATGCTGTTTACAGTAAGCAGAAGGAGTATTGCATTCTAAAGCGCGTTCCACCCTTAGATAGAACAATATATAAACAATTGATTTCCCCTGGTCCCTAAACCTTTTTACGTCTTTCAGATATTTATGTCCCCATCTGATGATATCGATATCGTCTCTTTCTATTAGTATGCATTTGTTGCCCCTTCTTTCGTATTCGAACCCCAAATCATGTAAGAACCGACTAAGAGTGGCCCTTGAGAAATTTGATAGGGCTTCATCACTGTTGAACCGTGACAAAATTATATTCAGCGTGGGTTGAATATTTGCAAACAGTAAAGAATGAACAATTCGCCGCACTCCACATTGCACTGTTCACTGTATACTTCTTTTTTTTCCGCCCTTTTTGCTTTCTTTTTCGATGGCGTTCTTAGAGGTCCTTTCATTACTTTCTTTTTAATCCTATACATTGCTGCTTCTGAACACCCGATAGCCTTAGCAATTTCTTTTACTGCCTTATTTACACGCATTTTACTTGAAAAATAATCCAACACCTTCATAATTATTTGGGGTTCCTTACTTCTTAATTTACCAATATATCGTCTCTTCCTAGCTTCCCCTTTCATAACTACAAATATTTACGGAAAATATTAAATAAATAACGCGATAACAGGTCACAGATTGCGCACAGTTACACACACGATTTCTTTCGAACTAATGTTAATGCTGCTCCTTATACTATCTTCTGTGTCAAGTCTGGCGCGAGAATAGGCTGAATAGATGAATACCTTTTGTTTGCCCTACTCGATGAAAGAAAGAAGTTACAGCCTTTTGGTTTATTTTAAAAACTTTCTCCAACCCTCGTCAACATTTGTTCTCGCTGGTTCCCTGATGTAAACTCAATAACAAAAAAGTTACACACTGCGTAACTTTTGCAGTGCACAGGTATAAAATTTTCCGAAAACATTTAATTTAAAAAATTGTAATACTTAACTGAGTAAACATAGAGAATTCAAAGTGGGCAGGTAGTAGCACTATGGTTTACTCTACCTAAGAACAAAATATAGACGCATTCTAGCAGTTAGTTTGTTAGTGCGTGATGAGATAGAAACAGCACATATCGCACTTCTATTGAAAAAAAATGTTTTTTGAAGAAATATGGGCCTATAGAAATGTATAATGACTCTAAAAAGGATATAAACTAATAGAGAAAAACATTCTGCGTAGGATAATGTGTTGAAACCTGAAATTTATAACAACTGAATATTTATACCATGCTATTAGGAACCTGGCAACAGCGCGAAGGTAGAAAAGGACGAGGGTAATGGCAACGTGTATGCGCTAGATAGAGACAGATATATCCTATTTAACTCCATACTGTCATCTAAGAGTGGAACAAGGTATACCTAAAAGTTGCATATACAGATATCACCGAAGTACCCAAATGAGCTTTCATTAATAAAAAATGTAGTTTTAGAAAAAGTCCGTGTAGCTAAGGAAGCTTTATTGGGATGGTGACTCAGGATTCTTGCGGGTTGTGGGATGATCTCGGGCACGATGCAACGTTCGTCTCGAGAACATTCCGGAATCAAAGCCCTGCTAGTCGGCGACTTAGTAATGAAGATTGTTGTTGAGCACGTAATTTCTAGCTATTGCAATAGCCTCGTTCCTTCAGGCATGGGTATGAACGGGAATGTTCCAGTTCATAGGAATAAGAAGTAACAATTCGAAAGGTTTAATGACCGATTATGTCTTTTGTAGAATCGTCAGAGCGAACATTTTGTGTATCCAAGTTGCCGTTACCCAAGCGTGGTGCTCATTAACAACTCCTTCACACACGAGTAAATATTTGTCACTATCTCGGCACAAATTTGGCGTGTAGGTTGTCTCCCTTCTGGAGATGACTACCTTTTCTTCGTCGTTATCGAAACGTTTCACTTGTTATCTATTCCGCACACTATTAGTTTTGTCACATTTCTAGATACACGGGTCTGGAAATTGCATCCACATACGTAATAACCTCAAACTCTTCTGGGCAACACATTTATATAGTCTCTACACCACCACTCAGTAATACATATTTAGCCATCATTGGCTAGAAATTCCCCCGGTTCGAAAATTTTTTCGTGTCAGTTTTCCAACCCTTAATTTCAATCTTTTCGTCTTTGTTGAACAATGGTTACAATTATCTCCATTGTTTTTATTCTTCTTAGGTTAAACTTATTGTTAGATAATCTTAAGGCTTATCTTAAGTTTAACCCGCGACCTCAGGACCAAAGGCTAGCATATTACCCCTAGACCATGGAAGACAACAATAGAGGTGGGCAAATCGAATTACTATCATTACATATGTGATAGCTTCCTATCGTATCCGTCCTGCAATTTATATTTAGTTTTACTTATTAATTGGCAGATTCAGGTTATCAATTACATTTCGTCAGTGTTACTGCGAGGCCACATTAAGTTGCCTCAATGTGTGTGTCTGTGTGTCTCTCTGTCTGCCTCTTGT